>PVHT021183632.1:8221507-8288902 GCA_004024745.2 Catagonus wagneri
GATTCAGATATATATACATCTCATATATATGTACTTATATACTCATTCAGTGTATATATATTCGTTTTGAGCCATATATATATTCATTCTTCTTAAGATCCTTTCCCATTATAGGTTATTACGAGACACTGAAGGTAATTCCCTGTGCTATAAATTAGGTCCTTGTCGTTCATCTGTTTTATGTATAGTAATGTGTATCTGTTATTTTTTTTTTTTTTTTTTTTTTTTTTTTGCTTTTTGTCATTTTATGGCCGCACCCGCGGCATGTGGAGGTTCCCAGGCTAGGGGTCTAATCAGAGCTGTAGCCGCCGGCCTTCGCCACAGCCACAGCAACGTAGCAACGCAGGATCCGAGCCGCGTCTGCAACCTACACCACAGCTCACGGCAACGCCGGATCCTTAACCCACTGAGCAAGGGCAGGGATCGAACCCGCAACCTCATGGTTCCTAGTCGGATTCGTTAACCACTGCGCCACCACGGGAACTCCAGTAATGTGTATCTGTTAATCGCAAACTCCTAATTTGTCTCTTTACCTTTTGGTAACTGTAAATTTGTTTTCTATGTCTGTGAGCCTGTTTCTGTTTTGTAAATAAGTTCATTTGTATCTTTTTTTTTTAAGATTCCGCATGTAAGTGATATCATATATTTGTCTTTCTCTGTCTGACTTAACTTCATTTAGTATGCTCATCTCTGGGCCCACCCATGTTGCTGCAAATGGCAGTGTTGCATTATAATGGTTAATATTCCTATATATGTAGGAATATTTTATACACACACACACACATACACACACCCCACGTCTTCTTTAACCATCATCTGTCGTCTCCTTGAATCTTGAGGACAGCTTTGTAAATAGCATGTTGGAGTTCAAAGAAGCTTTTCGGGCCTGAAGTTCTGCGTTGCGACAGAAGTGTCGCCATCTCTGCGGAAGCTGGCGCTCCCTCGCCCGTGTGGCTTAGAGCTTTCTAGCACGAGGTGAAGTGCTGCTTCTGTTCCACCATCACCTCGAACAAACCTGGCCTGTTCGCTGCCCTGGCTCATTTTCCCCCGTGGGGCTGGCACTGTCACCCGAGGGAGCTCAAAGGAGCAGCCGACAGGTGGAGAAGGAGGAGGTCCGCGATACCCCTCTCACCACGAGGCACCAGCCTGGGCACCCCCACTGCGGGAGGGCAACGGTTCGACCTGAACCCCGGTGTAGGGTCTGCTCACTTTCCGGTTCTGGACATGCTCATAACCGAGACTGTCTGTGACTTCTGAGTGATCTTAGGACAGGAAGTTGCCTGGGTGGAAAATCCTGGGTTCAGGGCAAGTGTCCTGGGCGAGAGAAAAGTAACGGGCTGGTGATAAGGCCAACAGAGCAGCACTGCGCTTGTTTGAGGAGCCCACTCAGCTCTTGTTACACCTGCAGTGGATGAAGCCCTTTCTGCCCCCCTCCATTCTTCTTTTCCTTCTACGGCTGCGTCCACTGCATGTGGAAATTCCTGGGCTAGTGGTGGAATCAGAGCTGCAGCTGCCAGCCCACACCACAGTCACAGCAGCGCCAGATCTGAGTCACATCTGTGACCTACGCCACAGTCTGTGGCAACAGCAGATCCTTAACCCAGTGAGCGAGGCCAGCGACTGAACTGCTATCCTCACTGACACTATGTCAGGTTCTTAACCTGCTGAGCCACAGTGGGGAATTTCTTTTTTCTGTATTTTTAATTCTTAACTTTTTTTTTTTTGCTTTTTTATGGACACACCTGTGGCATAGGAAATTTCCCAGGCTGGGGGTTGAATCAGAGCTGCAGCTGCTGGCCTGTGCCACAGCCACAGCAATGCAGGATCCGAGCCCTGTCTGTGACCTGCACAGCTCATGGCAATGCCGGATCCTTAACCCACCTAGCAGGGCCAGGGATCGAACTCGCATCCTCATCAATACTAGTCAGGTTCGTTTCTGCTGAGCCACAATGGGAACTCCTTCTTGTATTTTGTTTTATTTTATTTTATTTTTTGCTTTTTAGGGCATATGGAGGTTCCCAGGCTAGGGGTCTAATCGGAGCTGTAGCTGCCGGCCCACGTCACAGCCACAGCAAAGCCAGATCCAAGCCGCATCTGTGACCTACACCACGGCTCACGGCAACCCCAGATCCTTAACCCACTGAGTGAGACCAGGGATCGAACCTGCAACCTCATGGTTCCTAGTCGGATTTGTTTCTGCTGAGCCACAATGGGAACTCCCCCCTTCCTGTATTTTTGAATTGAGGTATAACTGACTTACAATGCCATGTTAGTTTCAGGTGTACTGAAGAGTGATTCAGTTACATATATTCTTTCTCAGATTCTTTTCCCTTAAGTTATTACAAGTTCCTATCTCGACGTCTCCGGGCCCGGAACACACTGAATCGTCCTCGCTTTTGAATTCTTTCCTTCTTGGGCTTCAATGACAGTGATCTCTGCAGGGTTTCCCCACCACTCTGCCGGCTCCCTCCCAGCATCCTCGGAGATGGCGCAGACCCCGTTCTGCCTCCGTGCTCTCTGGGCAACCTCTCTGTGTCCCCTGCACGGGAATGGCCCGAATGCATGTCCTGCCTGGCTGCCCTCTGACAAATTCCAAGCCCCTACAACTGTCCAATGTAACTCGTCATTTTATCCTCCCGCGCTTCCCAGGCCCCACCAACCCGGCGAGCTGCGCCGAGTTCCCCGCGGGGCAGAAACCTGGGGGGCATCTCTGACTCTTCGCTCCCGCAGGCGCTGTGGCCGTCAGGTCAGCAGGGCTGTCCGGCTCCATCCGAAGAGCCCCCAGGCCACATGCAACAGGGCTTCCTCGTCCCTTGGCGGCAGCCTCCTCTGCGTGGCACCCTTCCCCCTTGGCCACAAAGGGCTGTCGCTGATGCAAATGCCTGTGGAGCAGGCCCCTGCCCCAGGCTCAGCGCCCTTGCCTCGGGCGTGCAAGTCCACACCTTTGGCATTGAGCTTCGGCCCCATGCTTTTCCTGGCTGGAGAGGACTAGTTGCCTCGGGCAGGGGACTCCAGACTTTTCTTCCTCTGTCCCTCAGAAGCGTAGGATGCAGCCTGCAAACCACGACAGCATGACTGTCCCTTGACATTTGACTGGCTCGGTTGGTTATTCATTTCTCATTGGCTGGCGCACCTGCTCAGGGCTGGCCCTGTGGCCAGTCCCGGGGTGAAGAAGTGAGTGCGACATGGCCCCTGCCCTGCAGCTCCCTGTCCAGGGAGGAGCCGGCGCTGGAAGGGAGCCCTGGGGACTACAGGGGAGCTGGGAACCTTCCCCGTGGGGCTGGGCAGCCTCAGGCAAGAACCTGAGCTCCGGCAGCCACGGTGGTGGTAGTGGTGGGGGTGTCTGTGAAATGACCCGTCCTGTGGCTGAGCCGGGGAGCTGCCCGGGCCTGGGGTTCCTGGCACTGCACTCTGTAACCTTGGCCTTGGTCTCTGTGCGCAGCTGCCAGGGGTCACAGTTTCCCAGTCTGCAAAGTGGGAGGAGCCAGAGTCTCTGCCTTACGGGGCTGGAGTGAGAGTCACTTGACATTTAGGGAGCATTTTGGGGTCCATGGAGAAGGGATATTAGGGGGCTGTTGGTCAGAGAGTTGTCCTGGGGGAGGGGAAATGAGTGACAGAGTGGGGGTGAGAAATAGCAGGGATGTGTGTGTAGGTGGTGAGGTGTGTGTGTGTGGTGGGTGTGTGTTGTCTCTGTGTGGTGTGTGCATTTCTGTGTGTTTCTATCTGTGTGGTGTGTGTGTCTATGTATGTATAATGATGGATGTGTGTATCTGTGTTTCTGTGTGTTCATGTGTGTCTACGTATCTGGTGTGACTGTGTGTGTGTCACATGTGTCTCTGTGTTTCTCTCTGTGGGGTGTGTGTGTGTGATGCTGTCACAGGCACAGGTGAGGAGGCTGGAGAAACAGACGAGGGCCTTACCAAGGATGGCCTTACAGGTCTTGTTAAATGGTTTTTGACTTTGTCCTGAGGGGCCCTGGGAGCTGTTGGCAGGCTGTCACGGGCGACGCGATGCGGGCAGGCAGGCAGGAGTGTGGGGGAGAGAGCAGGGGGAAAGAACTTCCTGGAGCCCTCTGGGAGGCCCAGCAGGTGGAGTCCGGCCAGGGGCCGACAGTGGAGAAAGTGAAGGCAACTGCATGATTTCTAGCACCTTCTGAGGCCTCTTGTGGGCAGGCACGGTTGGGCACCAGGCATCTGGACACAAATAAGCTTCGTCTCTGCCCGCCCCCACCCCGGGAGGGAGGCTCACAGGATGTGAGACCCACTTCTGCTCCCCGCTCCATGTGTTTCGGGAGGTTCTAGAACGTCTCTCCCACATGGCTGTGGAATTTGAGACAAGATCGTACAACCATGTCGAAAATTTCATTCCTGGTCCTCAGACCTAAAATTTGGCAAGCCTAAGAATAGAGGTTATTTCGCACCTAGAGTCAGGAGTTCCTGACACATAGTAGGTGCTCAGTAAATATTTGTTAAATAAAAGAACGATTCCTGGGTGCCCTCTCCAGCTGTTCGGGGAAACCACAAAGCCATTGCTTGGGATTCCCGGCTTGCAGTGGGAAGGATCCCGGCTTAGGGCCCTGGCCCGGCTCTGTGGGTACCAGCTCCGTGGGTCTTTAAAGGGTGAAGCTTTCCGGCCTCAATTTCCTTCTGGGCTCCGCAGCCTACCTCTGAGATCAAGGGAGGAATGGATGGGGGCTGCTGTGCACATGATGAAGCCTGAAGGACAGTGGTTTTCTCCATAGCGAGGGGCTCAAGTGCTTGCGGAGGCGAGGATGGGCTCCACGGGCCTGAGTGCCAAGGAGGGTACGTTGCAGAACAAGAACCGGGCTCGCAGGCACTTTCCGTTTGGTCTCCCCCAGGAGGGACCGGGTCACTCAGCCCCATGAGTGCCTGAGGGATCAGAAGATTCAATTAAATTCAGATAACCTTTGCACGCACCATCCAATTTCCACCCTGCAAACCCGGCAGACCCCCGAACCGTCTCGGGTCTGCTCAGCACCGGCTCCTTTCTCTCTGTAAGGTCTGCACCGCCTCCTGAGATAAATGGAGGTCCCCAAGGAAGACTCTTCCTTTTGGACCTCCGCAGACCTCCCAAGCAAAGACCATTTATCCGGCCTCATCGTGGGTTAAAGAATGGCTCAGAGCCTTGAATGGAGACAGAAAGTGTATCTGTTTACTTGGAGTGCTTTCTCTCCTGGTCTTCCAGGGGCGGCATCAATAACACGGGCGGAACAAAGCCTGGACGCGCCGGGGGGAGTGGTCCCAAAGCGGCAGGCAAGGTGATTTGCTGGGAGTCAAGGTCCCCGTGTGATTGTGTGGGAACACTTGGTAATGATGATAAAGCCCTCAGAAAGTAATGATGTACTTAGATGGACACATGAATTGCTTTTAATTTTTTTTTTTTTTTTTTTTTTTGGACAAAGAGAAAAACTGAAGTGGGCAGCTTCAGTGAAACGTACATCTCTCTCCCTAACTTATGCTGAGTGGTTGATCCAGGAATGTGAGCGGCCTCGCTGAAGGCATTATCACCAACAAAAGATTCTTTTTAGAGGCTGGGAAGCCGACCTTAGCCTCTGTTGCTTTCTCTTGGCTGGGAAAGCATTTCTCTCAATTGTGCTGCTTCAAGAGACAGGGACTCCGCGTGTCTGCAGGAGGGGGACGTTTGGAGCCAAACTTGGGGATGAAAGAGGTGAGATACAGTTGGTAGTGAGACGTGGAAAGCATGCTGGCTCCTCTTCGGGAGAGAAGGGGTCTGGTTTGGGTTTGTAAGTTAGTGGATGGGAACCTAGGGAGCTCCACGGGGTAGGCATGTACGGGTTAGCTGTTGCTACAAAATGCCGCATAACAAAGCACCCCAAACTCAGCAGTTTTAAACATCATTCTCAAACGCTCAGGTTGGCTGGGCTCAGCTGGGCAGCAGACTTCACTGTGGGTCTGGCTGTGCCTGGTGGGGTGGCTCTGCTCCCTTTGTGTTAATTCTGGGGCTTTGGCAGAAGGGCAGCAGCTTCCCAGGGGAAGGGCTGCTTCTGGCAATGGCAGAAGCTCAAGACAACATGGTCTCTTAAGGTGTAGGTTCAAAACTGGCCAACTCACTCCTGCCCACAGGCCAGTGGCCAAAGAAAGTTACACAGTCCCCACCCAAAGTCAAAGGGTGGAGGAAATACTCTGTCTATGATGAGGCCAAGGAAGGGTGTGATTGCAGGGAGGGCTGAAGACTTTGGTTCAGGCATTTCATCCCCACCTGAAATAATATCTGTTGAACACCTACCATGTGCCATTTACTTAGGCTGGTGTGTCGTATGCACGTCCCTACTTTTCTTTTAAGCAATTTTGGAAAATAGGAATTATGACCCTTCCTTTAAAGGCAAGGTAAAATAAGCTAAACACTCTTACAGAGCAGAGTTGCCAGTAAAACCTAGGTCTATCCAACTTCAAAAACCAGACTCTTCCACCCATCAATCCATCCATCCATTCATCCAACGTTCATTCAATAAAACATCCATCCATCCAAACATCCATCATTAATCCAATAAACCATCCATCCATCCATCCACCCATCTGTCCAGACAGCCATTCACATCCACTGGTCATAAGAAAGACAATGAGCATGAGGACAAGTGGATAAAGTGAGGGAGTGAAAAGACAGTTCATGTTTTCAAACACCTACTCTGTGCAGAGCACTTTATATATGACATCTAGGATAATTCTCACAACAGCCTAAAGATTGTATGTGGTTTGGTAATGGAGAAAACAAGACTCAGAAAGGTCTGTCCCTGCCCAAGGTTGGCAGCCGGTGAAGGCAAAGACAGAATACAAATCCAGTCCTTCTGAAACCCAAAGCCCTCTTGTTCCCAGGCACCACACCACCCTCCCTCCTTCAGCTTGTTGCACCAGATGGGCACACACAGCCATAACTCTGGAGCATTTCCTGGTATGAAACTCCCACCATAGCCCGTCCCTCTGTGACCCTTGGTGAAAGCCTGTGGAAGCCTGAGCTGAGATCTGCAAGCTGAAATATGCCCCATGGCAGTGATCTCTGATGGCTAGAGATGGCAGGACTATCCCAGGAGAGCCAGAGCAGATGGCAGGGTTTCTTGGCTGCTCATGGCTCCACGTTGATGAAGCTCCACTGGGAGGACTCTGTTAGAGCATCACCTGCACTCTGAACACTTCGCCAGACCCCTGAAGGCCGATGAGAGGCTCATTACTGCTTCTGGCTGACTGCAGTGTCTTTCTGAGCCTCTGGGGACAGCCTGCTGGGGCCTGGAATTCTGTGCTGTGGTCACAGAGCCAGAGGAAGTAGAGTTAGGGCAGACCCAGGTGTTCATCTTGTCCAGCCAGGGAAACTGAGCCAGGAGAGTGCAGCGGAAGTGGCTGGTGCTGCTCCTGGACCCTCTGGGATCGCTTGACCATTTCGCATCCACTGGGTTCCACTTTCAAAAGCCAATAGCAGAACTTTTTGCTGGAGGACAGCCTTCGGGCAGCTGAAGTTCCCTTAGCTCATGTACACAAAAGACCGGAAGTGCTGGGAATCAAATACCACAGTGCCCTGGACCTTGATAAAGGGTGTACAGGGAACACTGGACCCCACTGTTGTGCAGGTAGATAGGTACGGACATTCCTCTGGGAGGCATGTATTGATGCCATTCGGGGTGAACACAGAGGCATCCAGCAGAAGGAGTGGCTCAGAACTGCTGAAATAGTAAGTTCAGGGCAAGGAGTGTCAGGAGATGGGACCAGAGGAATCAGCAGGGGATGGAATGAGAGGGGCCCTCCATAAGGAGCTTAGCCATCACCCCAAGCGGAATTTAGGCAGGATGATGATACGGCTGGACTGGCATCTTAGAAAGTGCAGTGCGGAGGGTGAGTATGAGGAGACTGGCTGGAGGCAGAAGGCCATGGCCATGGTGATGAACCAAGGAGATGCTGGTGAGAAGGGGACTCCTGCCTTGCACTTGAGGCTCCAGCCACATCCCCTCCGTTGTGTCTCATCTTCTCATGGTGATGTGTCTTTGCTCATGCTGGTCCCTCTTCATGAGTCCCCTCACCCTGTTGACCACTTAGGTCTCTCTCCTTCACCTTCAAGGCCCGGTTCAACTGCCATCTCCTGTGACAGACTTCGTTAGCTTCCCACGGTCTAGCACCTAATGACTGCAGCCTCAGTGTCCCTGGGACATTCCTTAGGATTCCCCACTGTTCCACACGCCCCTTGAGATTGGGGCTGCGTTTCCATTTCCCAGCCCCTGTGCTCAGCACCAAACTTCTTGGCCCAGAAAAGAAGGGGTTTTATGCTCCAAAACATCGCTCAAGAGAAAAATGATAATAGCCTCTTGCTAAGGACTAAAGTGGGGACAGGGACCATGCCACGTGTCGGTGGCTCCAGTGGCCGGCACAGAGTGAGGAGCCATAAGGACCTGACTGATTGCTCATCACAGGGTGGTCAAAGCGCTCTGGGGCCAAGAAAGCGACTGTGACTCCCAGCCTCCAGTTTCCTTAGGGTCTTGTGACAGTGGACTTGTATGCTGCCTCTCCCAATGCAGCTTCCACCGGAGATGGATCCAGAGTTGTCAGGGGTCCAGCTCACTCACACCACAGTCAAGTCCAGGCTCCTGACTGGGTAGCCTGCCCCCTTCCATCTGTTTCCACGTCCTTGGAGTGCTCTCTCTCTTCAGCCAGTGGGTGACGAAAGAATTCGCAGGAGCACGTGGGAGGGTAGCATAGGCCAGGCTTGAAAGTGGGGGCCCTCCCTCCTACCTAAATTCCCTTGTCCGGAGCTCAGTTCCTCAGCTGCTCGGAACAGGGTAGTCTACCTGCGTGTCCCTGAACAGAAAGAAATGGGTTCTGATGACTGCACCTCACTATCCACCACAGGCAGGTAACTTCAGCTCTCAGGTAGTTTCTGCTATGAATGGGGAGTAATCCTACCCGCCTCCTCTGTCGTCGTGAAGGTCGATTGTGTCAGACATAGAACATGCTTTCCAAGGGAACCGAGAGCATTTGGGAAATGTTAACTTTATCACCATCCTTCTTAAGTTGTTGTTATCAAGACTGGGCTCAGCACCACCGGGTGTGGACTGAAGGCCATTACTGCCCTTAGCAGCATCTCCCAGAATCTCCGCTCTCCAGACCAGAGCCCACAGCTTCTCTTCCAGCTCCCACAGGTTATCTGAGAGCTGAGGTCTTTCATCTTCTGGGGCTAAATGCGTGAGACAGAAACAAAATAGAGCAAGGAGTGCTGGGAAGCCCACATTAACCTCTGGCCTTATACAAGATGGTGCGTTCAAGGCTTGCAGGTGTCCCTTGGTCACAGCCTATCCTCTGCACCCTGATGGGTGTTGTCATTGTCATTCAAAGTACCCTGAAAAATAAACTTTACTGAATCCATTTCCACATTGAATGGAAACATACAAGCCTGCCTCTTTCAACAGAAATGCTTTCAGAGGTTTTCCCCCTCATCAGATTCCTCCTTCTTTAAATAAAAGATTCCTTTCCTCCCACGCCCACCCCCCTTTCCCTTGGCAACGTTGTTCAGCAGGCAGTATTATGCGGAGGTTTTTCTGCTGCAGAAGCCTTTGGTGACCCCCGTCTTAAGGAACTGCTTAAGCGTTCAATAATAACCCGTACAGCGGCTCTCTAAAAATAAACATCTGCTTACAAAGAATTTAACCTGGGGACGCCACACTTTAGAGGCGAGGCCTCCCTTAATGGACTCTTGTGCAGAGCCGAAAAGGAGTCCATTGCAGCTGAAAACTGACATTCTCAGTTTGTCATGATACCAAGGATATTGTTAACAACTGGGCCAGGTGGGCTTAGAGGGGCGGTGGTAATGGCGGCTTGCCAGGAGCCCGGAAAGAAAAGGCGCTTCCTGCCTGATTCCTTGTGGGAGAATCTGCTCGGTAAAGCCATCTCCTCCTCTGTGTGGGGTGCCTGGGACAGACTTATTAGTGCTTGGCCCATCCTTTGCCCGGCCACGAAGGGGAAAGATGGAGAGGAAACCATGAAAGGAGGAAAGGAGAGGCAGGTTGGGTGTGGCCATGAGGATAGCCGAGGGGTGCAACCAGACCTGATTGCCTAGTCCTACTTACCCCTTCCTGGCTGGGAGCTCTGTGCCAGCCCTCAACCTGCTAAGCTTCATGTCTGCATCTGTAACCCGGACATACTAAACCCACTGTCTCAGGGCTGCTGGGAGGATTAGAGGTCACATGTGCAAAACTCCAAGGCAGAGCTTGGCAGATAAGGAGCACTGAGTAAGTCAATGGCTGTTATAAATGAGTTCTCCCATCTGAGCAAATAGGCAGAAGCATTGTTGATGGAGTTTGAAAAGAGAGAACACTCCATGTGTTGGGTTAAGGAGGCAGAACTGGGAAATATCCAGGAGTCTCGTCAGAAGCACCCAAACATTAGGTGGGGTTTGTTTGAGGTCAGTTCGAACAGTTGATGTTACAAGTGTCATCTCTCAGACTTTGCCCACTACATCCCCGTGAGAATATGGCCCTGTTTCACAGGTGAGGAGGCTGTGGTTCTCAGCTTGGAGTATGTCACCCAGCTTGTAGGGCAAGAGGATTTCAAACTCAGAACAGGGATCTCTCTCTTCCACCACAATATATGTCCCTTAGTGTCTACAAACTCAGAATTTTCCCCCATAACACTTACACAGCCTGAAAAGAATAAACAGTAGGCTGGTTGCTCTGCTGGACAGCTCATCAGCAGAAATGCCACCACTTTCTATGGCATGAAATGTCTAAGTGACATCTGGGTATAGGCAGGGGAGATGTGGCCACACTAAGGTCTCTGCACAGCTGCGGAGCTCCGTGTAGGTTACCAGTGAGAGAAAATGACAAGTGCTGGTGACGGTAAGGAGTGATCCCACCTAGCTGATGGGAATTAAAATAGTGCAGCCACTGCGAGGAACAGTCTGGCCATTACTCAAGCAGTTAAACACAGAGTTACAATACAATCCAACAATTCCACTCCTGGGTATCCACAGTCAAGGGAAATGAAAAAATGTCTACATAAAAACTCATGCACAAATGCTCATAACAGCATTACTCATAATGACCAAAAGGGGGAAATGACCCAAATGTTCATCAGTAGGTGAATAGATAAACACAATGTGGTGTATCTGCATGAAGGAATATTACTCATCCATAAAAAGGAATGAAGCACTGAATCATGCTACGACATGAATGGATCTTGAAAATGTTGTGCTGAATGACAGAAGCCAGTCACATAAGACCCGTGTATTGCATGACTCCATTTATACAAAATATGTGCTGTAGACAAATCTATAGAGACAGAAAATAGATTAGCAGTTGCTTAGAACTAGGCAGATTGGAGGATGAGGAGTGGTAGGGAAGTACAGAGTTTATTTTTGAAGAAAATATTCAACATTGACTGTGATGACAATTGTACACATCTGAGGATTTACTAAAAAGTGTTGAATTGTAGAGTTTAAATGGGTGAATTATATGGAATGTCATCTTGTATGACCAAAACTGTTATTGAAAAAAAAGAGTTGAGAGCGTAGATGCCTAGCAAAGAAATTCAGTGTGCGGTTTCAAAAGATTAGGGAATAGATGTTGGGCAGGCAGGAAAAGTCAGTGTCCACTTTTACACGGCTGTTATAAAGATTAAGAGGGAGTAACCTTTGTAGCTCAGTGGTAACAAGCCTGACTAGTACCCATGAGGGTGTGGGTTTGATCCCTGACCTTGCTCAGTGGGTTAAGGATCTGGAATTGCTGTGAGCTGTGGTGTAGGCCGCAGGAGCGCCTTGGATCTGGCATTGCTGTAGTTGTGGTGTAGGCCAGCAGCTGCAGCTCTGATTCAGCCTCTAGACTGGGAACTTTCATATGCCTCATGTGTGGCCCTAAAAACAAAAATAAATAAAAAATGAGATTAAATGATATCAGAGGCAAAGGAGACTCGCCTAGTGCCTGATAGTGATGGAACTTCAGCAAACACAAGTCTTTTTTCCCTTTTCCTCCTCTGCAAATACCTTAATGTAGACCCAAAGCCCAAGTGGACTTATCAAGGGCAGTGGGGTTTCCTTCCTGCCTTAAGGTGGGAAAGGTGTATAGGCCAGCATTTCTGGAAGGGGGCAAGCAGGAGAAACAGCTGGGGGTGATGTGTGGGTACTATAGGAAGTCACGTGCATCTGTCTGTGTTTGCCGTGAGTCTGGCCAAGACACTCCTCCCCACTCATCAAAGAACATCTGGTGTGGTCAGTTTCCTATGGAACCTGCTTGGGAAATATTTAAGCTTGTTATGGTCTGAAGGCCCAGAGCCTGACCCCTTTGTCTGGGGCTCAGCGCTCACGGTTGAGGTGCTCTTCCTGATCCAATTGTAGGTCCCCGTTGTGTTGGCCTGGCCTCTTCCAGGCCGCTTCTCAGCCAGTGGGTCGCACAAAAGTTCTCCAAGGCTGCTTGCGGTGAGGTCCAGGAGGGTGGGCCAGGTTGGGAAGGTTTCTTGGGTGGGAGGTAGCAGGCCACGGAGGCCAAATGGCCTTGGGGGTCATGCTATGCCGTGGAAGGACCGAGACTGACCATTCCCAAGAGAGGGGCTTTACCCTCCTGGAGCATGAGATAGCCTCAGATGGCAGAAGCTACTGGGCTTTGCTGCGGGGTCCCCGCCAATGACTCCTCTCCAGGTCCCCAGCTTGACTTCTCCAGGACCCCTTCCCTGACCTTTCTGAGGGCCTGACTCTTCATCTGTGATGTGGGGTCATAATACCTATTTTCTGATTCACAGCGATGTTTAAATTAGAGTTTTGTGAAAACATCCAGCAGAGTGGGCACAGAGTAAATAAACAGATACTCATTAAAACTTTTCATCATTGTCATTATCATCACCATCATCATCATCACCATCCAAGAAGTAGCCCAGGTGATCAGACCCTTCCAGGTTACGCAGGTAAGTGGGTCCCTTTGCAGAGTGTTGTAGGCTTTCTCCTTCTCATATTTCCTGGGATTGGGAAATGGCCTTCCTCCAGGTTTTGGCAAGGAAACTGAGGTGCGTCCTGATGACTTAGCTGGGGTCAAGGTCCCCTACGAGGGTACAACAGACATCAGTCTCAGCCCAGACGGGCCTCGTCTCTTTTCCCAGTGAGCCCCGCCTTCCCCTGAGATGAGCCTGGCACTGTTTCAACAGGAGATCTGGCAGGGCGTCAATGAGGGGCCTGGTTGAAAGCCAGAAACCATCACCCCTAGACATTCCCCTGATATATTCGTGCCATAGGTCACTGGCTGGGGTGCCCTGATTAATGGGATCCGCCTGTCAGGGCAGGTTTTCGGGGAGATGCGTGTCTGCGGAGCTGCTCCCTGCTTCTGCCAGCCTGGGCAGAGAGGGTGGGAGGCTGCGCTCCGGGGCGCTGGACCAGCGGGGGCAGGGCCCTGGGAGCTAGTCCCTAGAGCCAGCTGGGAAATGGACCACCCTTGGCTGCTGGGGAGGCGTTTTGGAGACTCACCAGAGAGAGTGACGTATTGAGGGCCTACTATGTGCTGGGCACAGCGCAGGGTGCTAGGCAATCGGCACTGGGAAAGCGGCAGAAAGCCCTGCCCTTGTTTAGCTTACAGTTTGTAATTGAAATAAGTGTTACGGTCTAAGGCCCTTGGCCTCCTTAATCAATAGAAATCGATAAGCGGCCAGACAGGAAAATTCAGGCCAAGTTTTATTGGGGTTCTTGCTGCAGTGGGGGAGCAAAAACAAGCAGTTTCTCTTGCTTGCTGTTCTCCCCGCAGAGGGTGGGGGAGACCTGGTTCCTTATGCGGGCAAGTCGGGGCAGGTTTGAGAGCTGGCCCGAGGGGGATTTGCCCACATCTTGGTGGGGGTGTGTGCAGGGCGCATGTGTGGCACCCCGCTTTTGCTCCCAACAGCCTGTTTTTGCTCTCAGCTCTTCAGAAGTGGCAGCTGGGTTTTCAGGTTATTTTGTGGCTTCTTACCCATAATTTGCCCCAACTGCTCAAGTGCACGGTTATTTTCAGTCCCTTACAGTTTTTTTGTATTTTGTCGTTCAAGGAGATGTTGGTCCAGGTGCGAGCACTGCAGCCACGGCCGCAAAGGGTCCCAGGTCCCAGGTCCCAGCCTGTCTCATTAAGCAACTAAGAAGACAGAATACGGCGTGGTGGGTGGTTACACGTGCTGCTGGGGAACAGGGCAGGAGCGAGGAGGAGGCGCTGCAGGCACGGGGTTGGGAGGACCGTGGGTTCCGGTCCACGTGTGGTGGGCGGTCGGGGGCGTATGGTGGGCACAGGTGCCGATGGAGAGGCCGTGGGGTGGTGGCCTGGTGAGGAGGCTGAGCAAAAAGCAGGGCGTATGGAATGAAAATCTGGGGGGCCCCGTCCCAACCCTCAGTTCTTTGGGGGCGTGGAGTATGATGGGAAAATCCTCTCTCTGAAGAGAAGGCGCGCTTGCGGTCCCGGGCTGTGTCTCCCCTGGGTGGGGCCGACGGGGCGGGATCACCCCTCCCCTGCCCAGCAGTGGCTCACGAACCGCAGTCCATCTCTGGCTGGCCCTGTTCACCGTGTCACTGAGGAGCCAAAGCAGGACACGGGCCCACCGTGGGGCCCACTCTGTGGCCGTTCACAAAGCTCCAGGAGCCTGTTGCCACCCTCTCCTACTGCAGAACTGGGGGTGGGCGGTGGGGAGGGTGAGGTTCACCAGTCAATCTGGGGCTGATTTTATTTCTTTCCTTTTATCTCTTTTTAGGGCTGCATCGGCGGCATACACAAGTTCCCAGGCTAGGGGTCAAATCTGAGTGGCAGCTGCCGGCCTACGCCACAGCCACAGCAATGCTGGATCTGAGCTGCATCTGTGACCTACACCACAGCTCTTGGCAGCACTGGATCCTTCACCCACTGAGCAAGGCCAGGGATCGAACCCGAAACTTCGTGGGTCCTAGTCAGTTTCTTAACCAGCTGAGCCATAACAGGAACTCGCCCTGGGCTGATTTTAAATTCCGATTCCTAGTCCACGACTTGGTGACTACGTCTTTCATTGGGAACTGTTTTAAATCCACTTCCAAAAGTGCTTGATGTAGACAAATGTAAGAGAGTCTTTTGGTGGGGGGGGGATGGGGCGTGAGGGATGAATTTTTGTTTTATGTCATTTCTGTTTCATCATCATGGCTAAATGTATAACCAGATGAGGTATTTGCTCTAAAAGCAATCTAGCACAATTAGACAACACTGCCGTCTTTCGCTTCCCAAAGTTCGTCACATAAAATGGCTCTGTTGTCAGGTCTCTATTATATAAATAAACTCCCAAACTGGAGACGCCCCTTTGTCAGAAGACTTGATCCATTTTTGAGTAGGAAAATGGGCTTATCTTAAAGAGGCTGAAAATATGTTCAGGGGCAGCTGGCAGGGCCGGGGGGTGGGGGTGGGGGTGTCCCGGCTCAGCCACTAAACAACAGGTGGACTTGAACAAGCCACAGCGTCCTGTGGACCTCAGTTTCCCCATCTGTGAAATGATATAACTGCACGAGATGGTCTGAAAGTCTCTTTGCAGCCTTTTTTTTTTCTCCAGGTCTCCATGGAATGAATCAAAACAGTTGTCAGTGTTAGTGCTGACATAAACACGCATTTCCTATAGCTCTGAAATCTCTGGGTCAGATTTTGTGCTTACCTGCCCCACGGAGCTTGAGTCTGCCTGCTGGGTAAAGCCTTTGTGCAGAGATTCTTGAAGGAAAATAAGTTCTTTTCTTATCTCGCAGTGCATTAGGGGGAAGATGACTGTAATTTCTTGTCTGCAAGGACTCAGCTTCAAAAGGAGAATTCCTACTTGGAGAAGCGTGGGGAGAGCAACGACGACAAAGATGTACGTGAAATTAGAGGGAAGAAAGAAAGGCTCAGGCGTAGCTATTTTGGATATTTTCCATCGTTCAGATTGTTGGGGATCTATGGAAAGCATGTTGTCTGCTTCAAAAGCCTTTCAGGAAATTATCAAAAATTCTGAATTCCTGTATAATAACGCATCTCCTAAAGTGTACAAATTATACACGTGGTAAATGGGAGTAAATTTATTACTCGGAACTGATTTGCAATGAACTAAAAGTTGGACCCTCTTTGTTGCGGTGCTAAATGAGGTTTTGAAAGAGAAATCTTTTAAACAGACACGTCTAGAAAAAAGAACTATCAGTAGACTTGGAGGATGTTTCTTTTTCTTTTCATTTGTATTTTTAAAAAACTAATATGGCAGCAATATTAAAGAAAATTGTGGAAAAATCCCTGACGTCTGAAAATCTTCCAAGAGTTATTTTTGTTTTTCTATGTTTTATTCAAATACTTGCCTATGCGCATACATATTTTTACAATGTCTAAACACAGCATACGTACTATTTTAGGTCTTAATCTTTTCCTCTTAACAGTACATCATAAACATCTTTCGCAGTGGTACAAACTGTTTCTCACCGTGTTGGTTCAGAGCTGCGTAATATTCCACTGGTGGAACTATACCAGTTGAGGTATCATTCTCTGAGAGTCAAATACTTGGGTCTTCTCCCCTCCATTGGCATTGATGCTGATCAAGTTTCAGGTAATAGATTCTCCCTGTTCTCCTCATCTCGAATTAGTCCCAGGCCTGGGGATTAGGATTCAAAGGCATTTTAAGGCTTTTGACACCATTTTCCTTTCTAAAGCCATCCACTATAACGCATTACTATGGAAGCAGGCTCTCAGCACAGTCTTACTCACTTTGCATAGGATTATTTAACATATTTTCTCCTAATTAGTTGCCATAATATGGTATCTCAAGGATCCTTTATTTTATTTGTTTATTTTTTTGGCCGCACCTGAGGCATGTGGAAGTTTCTGGACCAGGGATTGAATCCAAGCCATAGCAGGCACCCAAGACACTGCAGTGACAACACCAGGTCCTTAACCTACTGCACCACAGTGGGAACTCCCTCAAAGTGCTTTAAAATGACCTGATCATTAGCCAGGATGACTGCTTTTCCTTGGGTTTAGCATCCATACACCTTCTTCTGTGATCTTATACATATTCTTTGTCTTCCTCCACTGGTAGTAGCAGTGGCCCTGGTGGGAGAGCTAGCAGCAGCCGCGAGAGCAATGGTGGCACTGCTGGCAGTGGCAGTAGTAACAACAACAGCAGCGAGGGCTAGCAATGAGGTACCGCCACACACCAGCCAGAATGGCCCTCATCAAAAAGTCTACAAATAATAAATGCTGGAGAGGGTGTAGAGAAAAGGGAACCTTCCTATGCTGTTGGTGGGAATGTACGTTGGTGTAGCCACTATGGAAAACAGTACGGAGTTTCCTCAAAAGAACTAAAAATAGAGCTACCGTATGATCTAGCAATCGTACTCCT
The DNA here is from genome assembly GCA_004024745.2 of Catagonus wagneri. Taxonomy (NCBI): domain Eukaryota; kingdom Metazoa; phylum Chordata; class Mammalia; order Artiodactyla; family Tayassuidae; genus Catagonus; species Catagonus wagneri. Next base: position 8,238,829 of record PVHT021183632.1, read on the forward strand.
GGGCATCTATCCAGAGAAAACTCTAATTTGAAAAGATACATGCACCACAGTGCTTATTGCAGCAATATTTATAACAGCCAAGACATGGAAGCAATCTAAATGTCCATCCACAGAGGAATGGATAAAGAAGGTGTGGTACATATAGACGGTGGAATACTACACAGCCATAAAAAAGAATGGAATAATGCCATTTGCAGCAACACGGATGGACCTAGAGAGGATCATACTAAAGAGAGAAAGAGGAAGAAAGAGAAAGACAAATACCGTATGGAATCGAAAGTATGACACACATAAACATATGTACGAAACAGAGACAGACTCACAAGACGTAGAGAACAAATGTGTGGTTGCCAAAGGGGAGGGGAAGTGAGGGAGGGAAGGACTGGGAGTTTGGGACTAGCAGCTGCAAACCGTTGTACACAGGATGGATCAGCAACAAGGTCCTACCACAGAGCACGGGTCTAGTCAATATCCTGTGTAAACCTCAATGGGAAAGAAAAAAAGAGGAGCAGCAGTCCTTGTGGCGGAGGCAGCAGCAGCTCTGACCGCAGCACTGGGGTGTCCATCGCCGGGGCTGTGGTGGCCCTGGGGGCGGTGGCAGTGTTGGCGGCAGCAGCAGTGGGAATGGTAGTCACGGTCCTGGTGGGAGTACTGGCCGTGGTGTAACGGTGGTGGGGCAGTAGTGGTGACAGGAACAGTGGCAGCAGTCGTAGTGGGGTGCTGTTCACGGTGCCTGCAGCAGCAGCGGCAGTACCCAGCAGCAGCAGTGACAATAGCCAGCAGCAGCAGTCATGACAGCCCCCGGCAGCAGTAGCAACAGTAACAGTACTCAGTAGCAGTAGTAACAGTGCTCAGTAGCAGCAGTAACGGTGCTCAGCAGCAGCAGTAACGGTACTCAGCAGCAGCAGTAACGGTACTCAGCAGCAGCAGTAACGGTGCTCAGCAGCAGCAGTAACGGTACTCAGCAGCAGCAGTAACGGTACTCAGCAGCAGCAGTAACGGTGCTCAGCAGCAGCAGTAACGGTGCTCAGCAGCAGCAGTAACGGTACTCAGCAGCAGCAGTAACGGTACTCAGCAGCAGCAGTAACGGTGCTCAGCAGCAGCAGTAACGGTACTCAGCAGCAGCAGTAACGGTACTCAGAAGCAGCAGTAACAGTACTCAGCAGCAGTGGCTATAGTCACAGCCCCCACCCTGCTGAGGGTGGCAGTAATGGCAGCAGTGACAATGGCAGGTTTGCTTGCTGCGGTGGTAACAGCCCTATGCACGGGGTCACCAAGCATTTAGCCCCTCCAACAACTCTGTGAGGTTCCCCACAGACCCCCTTTACAGACGAGGAAGCAGAGGTGATGGCTTGCCCACACGGCCAGTGGGGGAGTGTGACTGTCCCTTAGTGCTGCCTTCCCTTATATGCCCTTAACTCCACAAGAATCTACCCTCACCCTTCGTCTGAGTGTCGGATCTTGGGGACCCGGGGGCGAGTGAGCAGGGACCCTCACCTTCCAGGAGCCCCCCTCCCTCTGGTCAGGGAGACTGAGCCACCCCCAGAGAAGTGGATGAGAAGGTTCAAGCCCCACGTGTGGAAGGGCCACCATGCGTGGAAGGGCACGGCTGGCACAGGGCGCGCAGCAGGAGGTGGTGTCCCAAAAGAATGAAGTTGGAGGGAGAAGGAAGGGTCTGATTTCAGGCACCAGGGTATGATTCCTGCCGGGCCAGGACGAGCAGGTGACCCAGCCCTGGGTGGAGGGCGTGAGGGGGGCTGACTCAGAAGGTAGGAGCTGAGCCCGGAGCAATAGGAGGCCACCTGCTTCACTCCTGCGGCTCCATCATCAAGCGTGGGCTTCTTCCAGATTTGGGCTTGGGTTTTTCCGTCTCGTACCCCCCCAGAACCCAGGACCAGAGCCCCTTGCCGGGTGGAGGAGTAAATCCTCAGTGCAGCCACGATACCCTCACAGCGCAGGTGCCCCTGCCAGCCCCCTGCTCCGGACCCTCCCCGGCTTCTCATGCTCTTAGGCTGGAGTCCAGCATCTTCCTCAAGCCAGTGGGTCCCGTGAGGTGGTCCTGGTGTCCACGGCATCGGGAGAGATGTTGGCTGGGAGCGTGGAGGCCGTGTCCTGCAGAGACGAACGCAGGCTCGGGGGCCAGCCTGCCTGGACTGAACCCCTGCTCCATCTGTCCCTTACTAGCCAAGCCATGGACCCCGATCCCTCACCTCTAGGGCCATGAAAGGAGAAAGTACTTCCACGATGAAACAGGAAGAGGCAGAGGGGGCATTGCTCCTGGCACAGGGGTGCCACTTGCAGTGGTTATTCTCCCCATGACTGTTTCTTCATCAAGGGGCCCCACGCAAATAAGGTCTCGTTAGAAAGTGACCCAAGGAGTTCCTGTTGTGGCTCAGTGGGTTAAGAATCCTACTAGTATCCAGGAGGATGTGGGTTTGATCCCTGACCTCGCTCAGTGGGTTAAGGATCCAGCATTGCTGTGAGCTGTGGTGTACGTCTCAGATGTGACTTGGATCACGCCTTGCTGTGGCCGGCGGCTACAGCTCCAATTCATTCCCTAGCCTGGGAACCTCCATATGCCACAGGTGTGACCATAAAAAGAAAGGAAAAAAAAAAAGGAAGTTGACCCAAAACACCCCTCATGTCTGGGCGGAATCCATGCAGTCCCCACCGGTGGTGGCCCCCACGGCAGGCAACACAGAGGCCAGGATTATCACTCTGTGCTCAGAGAAAAACAAGCAAGCTCTTTCCATTTCTGAAAAAAAAAAAAAAAAAAGGAAAGAAGAAAGAAAGAAATGAAAGCAACCCCACTTAAGAGGAAAACTGGCCTTGTCTCAGTTTATCTGAAACCTTTTCGTATTTTCAGTTTTAATAAGATGTGACGGAAGGTGACATTTTTGCAAGCACCAAGAACTCGCGTCACTTTGAAAACTCGCAAGTTGATTTGAAGAAGCACCCAGAGGTAGCCAAGACGCGCTCTGCTCACAGATGGTGGGGAATTAGGTGCCAGTTTGCCGAAAAGCTTGGAATCGGCAGGCAGTGGAGGGCAGCTGGCGGAGGCCACCTGTGGCCAGGCTGGATGGGCTGCCCGGCAGGAGGCCTCGGCCACCAACCCCCCAGCCCCCGGCCCAGGTGAGGGGCCACCAGGTCCTTGCTTGGCCTCCTCTGGGGACTGGGGGACTTGCTTGCTTTCATGCCGCAGGGTGAGCCCCTCTCTCTCTCCTTTTTTTTTTTTTTAATGGCTGCACCTGCAGCATATGGGGGTTCCCGGGTCCAGGGGTCAACTCCAGATCCGAGCTGCATCTGTGACCTATGCTGCAGCTTGTGGCAAGGCCAGATCTTTAACCCATGGAGCGAGATGGAACCCGCATTCTCCCAGAGACAATGCCAGGTCCTTAACCTGCTGAGCCACAATGGGGACTCCGTGATGCCCACTCTTGTCACCAACTAGCTACCCGGCTTTGAGTAAATCATTAACCTCTTGGGCCCAAGTTTTGTCACTGGGACAAAAGGGGAAAGAATCCTGACACGGGGCAGTAAGAAGAGCTGTCCTGTCGGGTTACTGCAGGAACAAAACCGCAATGACAGAGAGCAAGCTCTTTTTCACTCTAAATTCCAGTTATTTATTCCCCCGAATGAGGTGACATGGGGGAGCGAGGACATATGGGGACAGGAGGAATTCATAACTAATTATGGGATGTATTCAACAAGCCTCTATTCAGCTTGGGTGAGAGCTGACCTAAAACTGAGTGGCAAAGATGAACGTATTCCAAGAGGTGTGACACCTGCTCCTCAGTCTGCAGGGGAACGACGGTGGGCTGCCTGGAAGAGGACAGGGGAAGAGTCCCTGGGCGTGTGCCATGAATGAAGGCCTGTGGTGGGGGAGGCATTCAGGCGTTGGAACAAATGGGCCGGAATGGGCAATGGGCTCTCAGCCACCACATGGTCAGAGCTGCAGGGTCCCCGTGGCTAGAAGGAAGCCATTAGAGGCTGCAGAGTGATTTCTTCCTTTTTTTTTCTGTCTTTTTTCAGGGCTGCAAATGTGGCATATGGAGGTTCCCAGACTAGGGGGTCAAGTTGGAGCTGTAGCTGCCGCCCTACACCACAGCCACAGCAACACCAGATCCTTAACCCACTGAGCAGGGCCAGGGATCGAACCTACGTTCTCATGGATACTAGTCGGGTTCATTACTGCTGAGCCACGGTGGAAACTCCTGCAGAGTGACCTCTAAACACACAAGGAGGTAGGCTCTCCGAGGCCTTTGGCTGCATTCTGGTCATTTTGATCTGTTAGGCAGTTGAGATGTCCTTGCTTGAAATCCTTGGGTCTTGGCACATCCTGCCTGTGTCCAGGGGCTGAGCTTCTGCCCTGGAGCCAGACTGAGGCCCAGAGGTGCCTCAGAGATGGTGTGTCCTCTCTCTGAGGAGCTTGAGGTGACAGGGACAGAGGCTGGTTCCTTCACGAGGCAGTCCTGGCTCCCTGAAGCAGGCGTGCACAGTGCCGGCCCCGTAGCCTGAAAGGCACAGAGGGGGACCCAGGGAGAGGCCGGACAGCTTAGTCCCGACCCCTGAGGCTCCATAACTCTGCCCAGAACAGAGTGGCTCGCCCCTGAATGAACACTCCTTGTCCTGCACCCTCAGGAAGACTTCAGGTTCAGGACATACAGAAACGATGGCTCTGACGCATTTGTGGATGTGATGGAAAGAATCAGTAGGGCGCCCCTCCTGGATGTCAGCCCCAGGAACTCGGGTCTGGGTCAAGGTCAGCCTCCTTCAGCCGAAAGGTCTGGGCAGGGGAGCTAGTCTGTGTGTCTCCACATGGGCGTCCCAGGGCACCCCACCCTTGAGGGGACACATCCTTTCAGGCGTGAGGTTACGAAAGGCCACTCTTCATTCGGATATAGGTTCAAATCCCTGCCCTACCACCTCCAAGCTGTGCGTCCTGAGGCAAGTCCCCGGCCTCTCTGTGCCTTCTGAGACACTAAAGCTCCCTCGTGCCGCTGCCAAGGCGGGGCGGGGGGCGGCCGTGAATTGAGATTAAACGAGGGTGATGTCCAGAGTGCAGCGAACGTGAAAAGTACTCAGAAGTTCCTTGAATCTGAATTCCTAGGCCCTCCCCCCCAGGAGTGAGGTTACGTAATAGTGGGAATAGTGGGTTACTGGCCAATCACAAGAGGCCACTGTAACGCCGGCTTGCCACACCAGGGTGAATGTGCACACCTGCCCCTTCTCTCCTCCTTCTAGACATTTCTGCTGCGCCCTCCATAAATGCAGGGCAAGCAGTCCGAGACTAGACTCTTTGGATTCAAAGGAACATTTAGAAGCCTATCAACCAGCTTCCTGCCTTTCTAGTACTTGCTGGGGGCCAGGCCCTGTGGGAAATGCTCTCCCAGCCTCACCCCATTGGACGCTCACACCGGCCCTTGGAAATCTGAGCCACATTCACCCCCATCTGGGCTACGGTGGAAGTTTCTAGAAAACAGGGCTTGGCGGGCCTCATTCGGTCAGTACGTGGCAGGGTCGGGACCCAAGTGCAGACTGCCGGCCCCAAAGCCCCAGCTCCCCAGTGAGAGTGTGTTCCACGTTCAGAAATCTCTCTGCTGCCCAACTTGGCCCAATTCTCCAGCTTTGGGGAGAGAGACGATTCATCTCTTCCTGTAGCCTAATGTCGAAATGAAGTGTCTTTCCCTTCATTTCACAGGCGCGGTTCTTTGCTGCACATAAAATCTTTCAATCCTGCTGGCCCCCTTTCCTCTTCTGGGCACGTATTACAGGCTGTTGGCATGTGTGTCTAAATAAACACCCATCAGCCTGGATCCTTGCAGACTGATTCCAAACATTTGGCTCCAAAGGTTGGCGTGGGGAACTTGCAAACCCGGCACCTTGCCCCCAGCACGCTCCCAACAGTCCCCTTTATGCATCTAAGAAAACCAGAGTGGGTGGTTTCTCTCTACGCTTACGCACGACTTTGTAAAAACCTCTGTTGGACTAAAATAGCCTAGATTTCTGTCTTGCTCATCAAGCTGTGAGGGTTCCCAGGCCAGGGCGAAAGGGCTGCCATTGATTGTCTCTTCTGCGCCAGGCTCTGGGCCACCCCTGTTACATAGCTCGATCATTCTTCATAACAGGCTCAAGTGGAGTATTAATGGCCGCCTTTATAGGAGGCTAAAAGGAGAGGGGCATTTTCTCAGGACACACAGCCCACGCTGAGGCAGAGCTGTGATTTGTTCTTTGCAGCATGCCTGGGAAAGCATGCCTTAGTCAACACCATCTCCCTGGCACAGCTTCCCAGCAAGTGTTTGTTGAGTGACCGATTGACCGACTAAGACAATGAATAAGTAAGCATAAAATTTCCAAGAGTACTGTGCAGCAGGATCCATCTGGAATGATTTAGAAGCAAAACTAGATTGGAAGAATACTGGCTGATCGGGTTCTTACCTACGTCAGACATGGATTACACTTTTCAGAGCACCAGAGTACAGTGGTATCAATGACACAGCTTAAAATCCCGCCGAAGACATTTTCCACAAATCACCTTTGTTTTTTGTGACTGGGCATGAGTGGAATTTGTTGCATCTGGTAATTCAGGCCAATTACTTCTTTGAGTCTGCTTCGCATTCTTTGAGTGATTTGAATCATTTTTCAACAAACGCGCAGAGACTGCCAATGCCAGGTCCAAGGAGACGGGACAGTGGCCAAATCTTATCACAGTTTAACGTACAGACCTGGCAGATCCGACTTTTTAAATCATTATTTTATCATCTGGCTTGAATCACTCCGAAATTTCATTGGCTTTCTTCTTGGTAGAAGAGAGCTTTAACGCTGTCACCCACCCTCCCCTCTTCTAGACATGGGGACGCTCAGTTCGTGAGGAGGAGCCATTCGTTCAATGATTGCGCATTGTTATCTTATTTCTGCTTTTTCTTGTTGTTTTACGTTTTGACTTTTTTTTTTTTTTGTCTTTTCAGGGCTGTACCTGCAGCACATGGAAATTCCCAGGCTAGGGCTTGAATCAGAGCTGTAGCTGCTGGCCTACACCACAGCCACAGCAACGCCAGATCCGAACTAAATCTGTGAACTACACTGCAGCTCTTGGCAATGCCAGATCCTTAACCCACTGAACGAGGCCAGGGATCAAACCCGCATCCTCGTGGGTACCAGTCGGGTTCCTTTCCACTGAGCTACAGCGGGAACTCCCTGTTCTTCTGATTTTCCTTTAGACTTTGTATTTCCTACCACAGGCCTACATTGACTTTCCTATTAGAAAAAGAGGACTTTTTAACACACACAAAAGTAAGAGCTCTAGTGCCGGAGGCCTGCCCACGACAGTGGAGCCCTGGAGACAGCACTGTGGGTTTGCCTCGCAGGAGGTGCCAGGAACAGCTGTGGTTGGGGCGGAGAGCCTTTTGGAGCCTTTGTGGCCGTATCAGGGTCCCGGTGCTGCGGTAACAAGTGACTGCAGTCTTAGTGACTGAAACAGCACGAACGCATTCCCTTACAGTTGTGAAGCCACGAATCTGAGATCAGTTTCTCTGGGCTGACGCTGTGGCGTGGGTTCCTTCTGAAGCTCCCGGGAAGAACGGTTCCCGGACTTTTCCAGGTTCTGGCCCCTTCCCCCATCACCAGAGGGCATCATCTCGGGCATCATCTCTTTCCTAGAGACAGGTGTCCCCCTGCTGCTCTCTTTTTTTTCCTTGGCCCTGCCTGTAGCACGCAGAAGTTCCAGGGCCAGGGATTGAACCCAAGCCACAGCACTGACAATGCCAGATCCTTAACCCACTGAGCCACCAGGGAATTCCCCCGCTTCTGTCTTATAAGGACTCTTGTGATGACGGTAGGACCACCCGCATAATCCAAGGTCAACCCTAACTTCCTGACATCCGCAGAGTCCTTTGTCCTACAAGGCAATATACAGCCTCTAGGACCTGAACTCATTGGGGGCCATTACTCAGCCGGCCACAGTGGTTTATCAAAAGTTTGCAGCTTTATTGGATGTTAAACCTTGTCAGCCAGTCTTAGAACAGCCCTTGCCCAATGCGCATGTGCGTGTGTGCGTGCGCATGCGCGTGTGTGTTTTCCTAAGAAAAAAGAAAGAAATGTATGAAAATTTGTGCCATGAGCACTTCTCAAATCCTTGGTAGCTGTCGCCACACCCCACCAGCTCTGCTGTTATTGTAAAGCCTCGGCTTGATGGGTCGCCTCAAAAATGGGAGAATGGCTGAGTACACAAATAAAAAGAGAGAGAAAGCGAGAGGCAGTCGGGGAGGAGCAGAGTAAGTCAAGGCTCGCATTTTAAACGTTCATTCCAGTGAAAACGTTGACATCAAGCGTTGTGTACGTTCCTGGGAGAGGGCTCTCCGAGTTGTGTGTCTCCTGGGTGTCGCTGGATGTTATTGTTGCTAAATATTCATGGACGGAGATGCGGAATAAATTCTCGTGTAAACTGACAGAGGTCAAGTAAGGCCTGTCCTTGAGTCTCTCATCTGCATCCTCATTTCTGAAAGTGTCTCTTTGGGCATGAGTGTGTTTTTGCACACGTGTGTGTGTGTGCGTGCGCAGGCGCACGTACCTGAGTGTGGGTGCTGTGTACTTGGTTAATTTAAGCAGAAGAATATTATTTTCAGCGTAGCGAAGATCCCTCTCCCCAGCTGGGGGACCTCCAAGTGGGTGGTGGCTAAAGAATGGCTTTGGCAAACCTGCTGTCTTGCATCAAAGCCAGGGTCTCTGGACTCACTTTGGGGGCGATGGTTTGTTTGTTCAGAGGTGGAGCGGGTTCCAAGGATGAGTGTGACAAAAAGCCACAAAGTATGTGTGCATCGCACGCACACACACGCACACACACGCGCACACACACACACACACACACTCACAGAGAAGAGCTTCTCTGGGTTCAGCACAAAGTTCTTGAGAGTGGCCACGGGCCAGAGTGCTTCTGGGTGGAGAAGGAGAGAGTGACATGGGGAGACTGTAGGGACACTGGGTTCCAGGCCTGGGGCTACAAGGAGGGCCAGTGACTGCTGGAGACTCTGCTGAGATGCCACCTTCCCTAGGACACTCTTCCAACTCTGACCCTTTGGCTTGTCCTCCGCCAGGCCTTTGGGCTGATGTGTGTCTCCCCCAAGGCCAGTAGGTTGAAGCGAGGCTGTGTTCCGGCCAATGAGAATGTGAAAGGAATTGAGGGTTTATCTTCCACGTCTCGCCTTTAAAGAGCAAACCACACCTTCCCCTTCGCTGCTGTGTCTGGCTGGAGCTTGGGCACGGTGGAAAGCCACCTCGGGCCACACAGTCAAGGGCAATCCCCTGGGAGGGCACAGCAACAAGACAGAGCAGGCCTAACTCATGACACTGTGAGGCTGCCAAATCTAGCCCTGTAATGTTTATGCCCCAGCTGCTTACCTGGGAGAGAATTGCATTGCTTGATAAAGACCTGTTATTTTGGGTCTCTGCCTTGGTAGCCCAACTAAATACTCATTCAACACTCAGAGTGCTTGCTCACTGATGGATAACAGGCTCTGAGCCTTCCCAGATGCGCTCAGCCTGCTCTCCTCACAGAGGGCTCAATGACACCCTCTCCCATCCCCCGCAAAGGTGTCCACGTCCTAATCCTCCATATCCTTGAACGTGTTCCCTTATGTGGCAGAAGTGACTTTGCAGATGGGATTAAGTTAAGGACCCTAAGAGGGGAAGACTGGCCTGGATCGTCTGGACGGACACCGTGTGATCACGAGGGTCCTTATGAGAAAGGAGACGTGACAAGGGAAGCAGAGCTTGGGTGACACGAGGAAGGGGCCACGAGCCAGGAATGTGGGCAACCTCTAGGACCCGGAAAAGGCAAGGAAGGGGATTCTCCCCTGCAGCCTCCAGAAGGGACCAGCCCTCCCAACCTGTTTTTGACTTCTGATCTCCGGAGCAGTAATAAACTACATTTGTGTTGTTTTAAGCCACTGAGCTTGTAGTTTCTCGTTACAGCAGCAACAGGAAACTGATACACAGCTCTTTGTCCCCATGGCTCTTTGCACGTCTGGATATGGACTTTGAATTCAAGTTGCCAGTCGGATCTGGGCTTGAACCTGCTCTAGCCCTTCAGGGGCAGTGGAAAAGATGCTCTGAGCACTGCGCCCATCGGGGAGGCCTGTGGAAGGCCTCTGCACATGTGAGCTCCCGGGCTCCCAGCCTTCAGTAGTTGGCTGTGTGCTCTGACTCCTCCCACCGCCTGCGAGCTCAATGGCAGGGATGGTGAGATCTCGGCCTTCCTCGGTGTCCCCCTTTCTCCGATCGAACAACCTTCCTCTGCTTTTCATCTGATCATGTTGCTCGTGTTGCCACCCTCACCCTGCTCAGAAGCACCTGCTGACTCTCCTTTAAGTTCAAACTCAGCAAGGCACACAAAACTCTTCCCACTCAGGCCCAGTGGCTGACATTCTGCTCCTCACCCAGGGACTTTGAATCGCATGCAGATTCCCTAGACCAGACTCTTTTCTGTTCTTCCAGCAAGCCCAGCTCTTATCCCAGTGCCCCTTGCCTGGACCACTTCCCTCCATCACACTCCTGCTCATCCCCTAAGACCCTGCAGGTAGAGGTGATGAAGTTCACAGCCCGTGTCCTGGACTGGGTTCCTGCATCCCCAAGAGCTGGCTTGGGGCCCTTGGCTGGTCCCTTAACTTCTCCAAGACTCAGTTTCCTCATCTGTAGAATGTAACAGTAGCGATACCTGCCTTGAAGTCTAGTTGTGAATATCCACTGGGGTTAATACTTACAAAGCAGGCAGACACAGGCTTTGGCTGCTATTGCTCTTACTGAAAGGGCTGCCTCTTGTGTAACGTATGACGTGATTTCCTTCAGAAGCTGGTTCCTTCCGAGGTTGCATAGTTCTCTCTCGACCTTCCTGCAAGCATCATCAGTCTCTCTTTCAGAGGGACCAACTCCTTCCAATCTGCCCGGGAACTTTGGTGCTGTTAGCCCTGAAAGTCACATATCCCAGGCATCCCCTGAACTCTACGTAACCAGGAAAGCTGGGCACCCTGCTCCTTCTAGACTGCTAACTCTTTTTTTTAACATTTTTTTTTATGAAAGGTTCTTTAAATTCTTTTTTTTTAGGTTCTTTAAATTCTATAGCGCTGTGCAGTTTTCAAGTTTCATACACACGATTTCAAACTCCCCTTTTTAAAATCTCCCCCACCCACCCACCAAGCCCCAAGCCCTGCCTTCTCTCCACTGGTAACTGCTGGTTTGTTTTCTATATATGTTTCAGACTATCAGATCTTTTTTCAATAGATCCTTTTTTTCCATTATAGTTGGTTTACAGTGTTTAATTTTCTACTGTGCAGCAAAGTGACCAAGTCACATGTATACATTCTTTTTCTCACATTATCCTCCATCATAAGTGACTAGATATAGTTCCCAGTGCTATGCAGCAGGATCTCATTGCTTAACCATTCCAAAGGCAATAGTTTGCATCTATCAACCCCAGACTCCCAGTCCATCCCACTCCCTCCCCTCCCCCTTGGCAGCCACAAGTCTGTTCTCCACGTCCATGAGTTTCTTTTCTGTGGAAAGGTTTACTTGTGCCGTGTATTAGATTCCAGATATGTGACATCATACGGTATTTTAGACCATCAGCTCTTGAAGGCAAGGACTGGGCTTGCTTGGCACCATATCCCCAGAACACTGGCTGACCAATATCCGGGATGCGGCTGGAAGTAAAGTCCAGTTAAGGGAGGGAGAAAGGAAGGACGGAGGGGAGGGAGGGAGGAAAGAAGGAAAGTGAAGTGTCACTTGTCTTTTCTCTTCTTAGAAATTCAGACTCTCCTCCCACCTCCTGGGCTTTAAGATGAAGCCCTGAGACTTTCACTCCAGAAAAGGAAGGGCTGATACTGCAGAGAACAAAGAAGCTGAGCTCCACTTTGCTTCAGCCGGCTTTGCAAACCAAAAACCGTTGTGAGTCAATGTTCTCGAAAGTCAGACTTTCCGAAGAGGAAAGGCATTTTCTCAGGAGGCATCCGGGGCTGGGTTTGTGCATCTCATGCTCCAGAGCTTGAAGGAGGGGCTGTGAAGCAGAGGGTAAGACAGGAAGCGCAGTTCCTGCTGCTGAGGAAGGGCGGGCTCTCAGGGTCGGGACGTGGCTCTGGGCAGCGAGAGAAGAGAAGGGGGCCGGCCAGTGCGATGTCCCCACCCCTCAAGTTCCAGGGCCAAGTTTATGGACGTGATCCTCACCCCATACTTCTCCAGACTCAGCGTGGAGACTCCCTGGAGCAAGAGGTGGGTGCAGAAGGTGGGTGCTGACCCACCCTCTCCGGCAAGATGCAGGGGAAGCAACGGAGAGTCAGCGCGTCCTGGGAGCCCAGAAGGACAGACCCTGGTGCACCAGAGGTGACCTGGGCTGGGGAGAGGAGGCCACGTGGGACCTTGGGACCAGAGCTAGGGACTTCAGCCTGACACTCCACAGACCTGCAAACCCCAAGTGGGATGCCCAGAGACCCGACAGCCACAGTGTCCTTGGGGACACTGAAGGGACCAGGGCCGACACCCGTGGTCCACGGGGTGAGTGACACCCTACTTGGGGTCAGCCAGACCCTCGCACAGTGCCAGGCAGACTCCATGCGGGGAAGGAGGAAAGGAGGATTCTTGAAAATGGGCAGGAAGCCCTGCGAGAGACTCAGATCTCACCCGCAAGTGGCAGAACAGCCTAACTGGGAAAATCAGCATATCTGCCGTCACAGGATCAGAGGCTGCAAAGTGAGATGAAAGCGGTTATAGGCAACAAAGTAAGCGACATTTTCCTGCACATCCGCATCATCCCAGTCTGGGGACCCGAGGAAGGGTGGCAGGCAGGGGAGGGAGCTTGCAGCATGAACTTGGTTCATCCTGGCCTTCCGGCTTGTTGCTGAGCGCTGCCAAGGGAACAAGGCTGTGGACACAGGTGTGGGGGGCTGTGTGCCAGGAAGCGGCCGAGGACTGCGGGCAGCCTGCCTCCCTCTTGCCAGGCCCTCTAGAAGCGCTGCCTGTAGGCCCCTGTCAGGTCCCTGCGGTACTTGGAATGACCTGGAGGCAGCCTGGTGGGCACTTGTTTTTTTCTTTTAGGAGTCAAGTTCCCCACATTGACCTTTCTCTAGGTAGTGTTGAAGGCCCCCCAAGGAAAGCTGATGTGACCCACATCACTTCCTGTCTGAAGCATTTAATGGCTGTGGGGAGACCCCCCGCCCCCAGCCCTTCCCGTTCTTGCCACCATGACCGAGAGGTTTTCACCCCATGGCGTCTTAAAGGCCTCTTCTTTATGTCTAAACTTACAAGTTGCCCGTGTATTCAGCCAGGAAGGATTCCGTCCAGGGAACTGAACACGCTTTATCTCCTCTCTCACCTCTGGGTTTCTCATGAATGGGAGCAACCTCCCCACTCTCCCTCTTGGCCTGTTGAGCTCCTACTTGTCCTTGAGGGCTGGGACCCAGTCTCGTTTCCAGGAAGCCTCTCCAGCTTCTAGACGCCACATGAATTCCTTGTTTGTGGCCCCTTTTTTCCTTCGAAGCCAGACGTGTACCAGCTTCAGATCGCTCTCCTCTGTCATCACATCACCTTTTCCTCTCTTTCTCCTCCGACCCCCCTGCCTCCCTCTTTGAAATGACGACAGCTAGGGCCCACCTGAATAATCTCAGATCGTCTCCCATCTCAAGATCCTTAACTCAATCGCGTCTGTAAAGTCCCTTTTGCCATGTAAGGTGACAGACCCACAGATCTCAGGGATCAGAGGTCTTTGGGACCTCTCTTCAGCCGCCTGCGTGTTCTCTGCCCTGGAGACCCGGCTCACCCCAGCCCCAGCCTGCCTCTTGGCGACACCCTCTCCACCGGGACGCTCTCTAGAAAGGAACTCGCGGGGGCAGGATTTAAACTGTTGACCTAGTTAGCAGGATGAAGGAACTGGGCTCCTCAGGGGTGGTGGCGAGGCACTGTTAAATTATTTAGCAGTGTGTGCATTAGAAGACCATTATATAAAGTAGCAAATAATAAACACCAACTTCCACAATAAGGTAATAAAGTAAATAATGCATTAACGAGGTGCTGCTCTCTGGAGTCGGAGTGGCTGGTGGTAATGGAGGCCGGCGGGGCGTGAGGCCATAAAGCTGCGGGCGCTGCATAAAAATGATGCAGGGCAGGGCAGGGCTGGTGCCCAGGGTCCGATGGGGAGGGGTCACCACCAAGGCCAAGCTGGCCCCGGGGCGCATCTGTATGGAGCCCTTTATGAGGTTTTCCGCGAGGCTGCATGGCCACGCTCACTTCAGAGTTTCTCCCTCAGCTGCCTGGTGCAGACCGTTGAGCTGGGAGGTAACCTTGTGGTTTGTTGCACAGGTGGTTCCAGAGCCCAAAGACCTGGGTTCGAAACCTGGTGCTGACATCGACTAAGCCCTGGTCTTGCCTTTTGAGAAACAGGAGTGGTGCTAACCGCATCTGGCTCCTAGCATCCTATCACTGCTGCAAGGTTGGATGGGAGCATGCGTGGGGCTTCAAGCATCGGGCTCAGAAGATGACTGCTGGCACCTTGTCTTCAGCTATTGTTCTTGTGAGAGGCTGAATAATGGCCGCCAAAGATATCCAGACCCCCATCCCCAGAATCCGTGAATTCCTTAGTTTACCTGGCAAAAGGAACGCTGCAGAGGTGATGGAGTGAAGGATCTTGACACGGGGCGGGTCCCTGGAACAAGTGTTCGTACAGAGGGAGGCGGAGATGGATTTGAGGCAGAGGAAGGCAATGTGGTGACTGCAGCAAGGTGCTACACTGTTGGCTCTGAAGACAGAGAGGAGCCGGGGCCCAGGAAAGCAAGGAAGACAGTTCTAGAAGCTGGGAAAGGCCAGGATGTGCATTTCCCCCTGGAGTCTCCAGAGGGATCTCAGCTCTGCTAATGCCTTGATTTCTGCCCATGGAAACTGACTTTGGACCTCTGACCTCCAGAAGGCTACGTGACTGATACGAAGTTTTGTTTCTATTTTTTCTTTTTTTTCATTTTTTAAAAGTTTTACTGAAGCAGAGTTGAGGTAGAGTGTTACGGTCATTTCTGCTGTACGACAAAGTGATTCAGTCATCCGTACACACATATCCACCCTTTTTCAGATTCTTTTCCCACATAGATTATCACAGAATACTGGGTTGAGTTCCCGCTGCCACATGGCAGGTTATGTTGGTTTAAGCCACTGATTTTGTAGGTCCTCGGTTTCAACAGCCACAGGAGGCCCGCACGAGGTTCATCCACATCCCAGTTCCTGTGTGTGGACGAGGATGCAGCAAGGATGGTCCCGGGCTGGTCCCTAGCCACTTCAGACTCTTGAATTCGCACATTCAGCCTTTATTGAATACACTAAGTACGTTAGAGGGACTTTTTCTCAGTGCCAGAGCTTCAAAAATGAGGCCAGGGAAATCTTTCCCCGGCACCGATAAGTTGACTGTGGACCCTGAGGTAACACGGACTTAGCTTACGACCCTCACCCTGATAAACTGCAAATCTCTGCACAAAGTGTTTAGTGTCTTGGGGCCCGCAGTCTGGGTCTTTTTTTTTTTTTTTTTTAATCTGGCAGCACCCACAGCATACAGAAGTTCCCAGGCCAGGAACTGAACCTGGGCCACGGCAGTGACCCAAGCCAAAGCAGTGACAATGCCGAATCCTTAACTTTCGAGGCCGCCAAGAAACCCCCAATCTAGGTCTTTTTTTTTTAATTTTTTACTTAATTTTGTTTTATTAAAGTGCAGTTGATTTACAACATTGTGCAAATGCCTACTGCACAGCAAAGTCATCCAGTTATATACATATATACACACACACATATAAACATTCTTTTTCTAGTATTATCTTCAATTATATTCTATTCCAAGAGATTGGAGAT
The DNA here is from genome assembly GCA_004024745.2 of Catagonus wagneri. Lineage (NCBI taxonomy): Eukaryota > Metazoa > Chordata > Mammalia > Artiodactyla > Tayassuidae > Catagonus > Catagonus wagneri. The sequence continues at coordinate 8,254,696 of PVHT021183632.1, forward strand.
ACACAGATACACACACACACACACACACACACACACACACACACACATTTTTTTCTCCTATTATCTTCCATCTTGTTCTTTCCCAAGAAATTGGATACAGTCCCCTGCGCTGTACAGCAGGACCTCATTGCTTATCCATCCTAAATGTCACAGTTTACATCTCCTAACCCCAAACTCCCCGTCCATCCCACTCCCTCCCCCCTCCCCAGCATGGATCTTCAAAAACAGTATTTCCCTCATGGCATCGGTCTGGGAATTAGATGAGTAAATACACAAAAAAATTTTTAGATTGGGGTCTGGAGCATACGTTACTTACTTACTTATTGCTTACTTATCATTATGAGAGTGTGAAACAGGAAGAACACATTTCAAAGGAAACAGCACGTGCAAAGGTCCTGGGAGCAGGAAGAAGTTGTGGATTCAAGAGACAAGAAAAGGTCACAAGAGGTGAGAGAGTAGTCAGGTAAGAATGGAGGCAAGTCATGGCCACAGGAAGCAAGTTCTTGGAGGCCATGGCGAGGATTTATCTGTATCCTAAGAACTATGGGGAGCTTTGGAATGGCTTTCAGGCAAGAGGGTGAGACATGACGTGGTCTGCATCTTTTAAAGATTACGCTGATGGCTGATGGCAGAGGGGAGACTGCAATGGGGGGAGTCAGGGGGACTCTAGGAGGAAAGAAGTCAGGGAGGCTTCACAGAGGAAAGGACAGGGGTCTCAGATCAGAATTAAGAAAATTAAGAGGCTGAGAGGAAGTCAGAAGTCAGAAGAGGCAGGAGAACCAGCTTTCTTATAGGTCCCATGGCATGGAGGAGACTCGTGGGTGTGGTACAGAGGGGAAGATAAGGTGGGAAATGGGGGGCAAAGGCAGGTTGTGTCACGTGGTGAAAGGAAGAGGAAGGAGGGCAGCAAGGTTCCGATGTCAGAAGGGACCCTCCTATCCGGGGCTGCTGTGTGCAGTGGTGCAGGCTGTTCACTGCACAAGGCTACCCAGGCAGCTTGGAGATGGGGGTGCACACAATGAGAGGGGCATATATCCAGCCTGTGTGGAGTTGGTCAAGTTGGGCTGGATCTGCCCAGAAACAGGGTGTTTTTTTTTTTTTTTCTACTTCCCACAAACATACCTGTGAATTCTGAGAGCCACTCTGCAATAGCCCCGGTTGTGGTCATCTTGGGGATAAGACAGGACAACGGCGCGAGGCTTTAGCATCAGTGGTGGGGGCAGAGCAGTGACAGGACTCGGGGTGGAGCCACCGCTCACATCCTGAGGGACCCCCAGCAGGTCTGTGCCCCTTGGTGCCTCAGTTTCCTCATCTGTGAAACGGGTACAATATGCTTGTGTCTGCTTTGCTCACCTGAGCCACGGAGGCGGGAGACGGGGCACACCCCCAGCCGCTCTGTGAGCCACAGACAACCCGAGGCATCGGACGGCATGCCTGCTCCCCTCCGCCCTCGCTGTGTTTCCCCAAAGAACACTCACCCCGTCTCTGCAGGAAAAGGTCCTTGACCTCGGTCGCCGAGAACTTCCCAAGATCACAGGCTCCTCTGCTGCTGTTTCAACACCGCTGCTTTCCCGACAAGCATCCCAAGTCTTATTGAGTTTCTTTCTTATTTTGTTTTTGTCTCGCTTCATGAAACTGTAAATTATATCCCTTCTCTCTCAATCACTTTGGTGTCTCCATCGCCCATTGCAATGCCTGGCATATATTAGGTGCTTGATAAAGATCTTTCGAGTGAACTGCAAGAATGAATGGCTTCAGTGCACCCAGAGAGCCGTGCAAACCAGCAGGGTGGTGGAGCTCTCGCTCACAGAAATTTACACACAAAGACTAGCCAGGGGCTCCTACACGGGGCAGCAGCGATCAGTGCGGGGAAAATGTCTGCTTCTGCAGCAAAAAAGATGAGAAATGGACACTTGAAGATGAAGGAAAGGACACAGGAAGAAGAGTTCTCTGTATCTTAATATCCGTGTCTCTATCACCTGTCTGTCTGTCTATCTATCCATCTATCATCTGTCATCTATTTCGTTGTTGCTGAGAATATTATGCTCTTTTTGAGAGTATCTATAGAAAGGATTCCAACGAGGACAAAAATCACTCTCTGCTTTTCCCCTGGCGGGCAACCTTCACAAAGGGACAGATTCTCCACGTCTCGTTCCGGGTCCTGTGCGTGTATCTGGGAAACTGGTCTTTCCCACCCTCTCTGACTTCTCTCTCAGCGGACGAAACACGACTTCTTCCCCACCTCGCGTTTTCTGGAACTTATTTCGGACTCATTTTGGAGAGAGGGTCCTCGGACCCAGCCACCCACGCTTTGAGGTGGCCTCTTCAACACACAGGTAGAAAAATTAAATTTTTTTCTTCCGTAACAAGATTTTCCCTAATGCCCATTTACGTATCGGCTGCTGTCTGAGCTGGCCTCAGGCGCCGTGGCTGTGGCCCCCGACTCCCTGCTTCAATCGTATAGGATTTCACTAATTAGAAGGTTTGGAAAACATTTTATCCTTGACAGCGACCCGTATTACAATTAGAGCTTATGATGGGGGGGGGGGGTGTCTCTTACTGGCCTAAGGAGACAACAAGGTTTGCTCTGGAACTCGAGCAGCACTTACAGCACGGCGCTCTGTGCTGTAAGCTGATTATAAATAAAGTTCAGCCCAGTTGCTTCCATCAGAATCTCACGATTCGCAGTCAGAGAAAAGGGCACGACCCCGATGCGCAGTTGCTCGGCATCGCTCCAGCACAGAAATCAGACTGTCTTCGCAATTGCTGCATATCATGTTTATTAAACACCTTCTGGCTGTTACGGAGGAGGGCACTAAAAAATCCCTCTCAAAGTCTCGGAAAATCTTTTCGCACCTCCACGGTTTTTCAAGTCTGCTGCGGGGAAGCCACGTTCTTTCTGCAGAAGAGGCGCTTGGGCGGGGGGCGGGCTCTGGAAGTGACGTCAGGAGGGCGTTTGATTTTTTTTTTTTCTCGCTTTGAAAACAGAGCCACTTGTTGGGCCCCGATACGGTGGACTCCAAGGTCCCTCGGCGGAAAGGAAAATTATCTTCTCTTCCATTGCTGCAACCAGAATGGAGGACTCCTGGCACTGAAAAGGCCTTGAGATGCTGCTGTGTCCCACACCTTGGTGGGACAGAGGGGAGCCCGAGAAGCAGAGAGAGGAGGTGAGGTGTGTTCACGTGGTCCCAGGTGACTGGAGGGGCGGGGCCCCTGCCCACAGCCCGGTGCTCGACTTAAGTGTGACCCAGTGGTGTGCACGACCCCTGCCCCCGGGCCCCGCCGTCCTCCACCCACCTTCTGTGTGTAGAAAAACTTTAGTCAAAGAGTAAGTTTAATCAGAGAAGTGAGGAAATGCAGAAACAGGAGTTCCTGTCGTGGCGCATCGGATAAGGAACACGACTAGCAGCCACGAGGATGCAGGTCCGATCGCTGGCCTTGCTCAGCAGGTTAAGGATCCGGTGTTGCCATGAGCTGTGGTGTAGGTTACAGATGCAGCTCCGATCCCGAGTTGCTGTGGCTGTGGCATAGGCCGGCGGCTACTGCTCCAGTTGGACCCCTAGCCTGGGAACTTCCATATGCTGCAGGTGCAGCCCTAAAAAGACAAAAAGACCAAAAAAGTAAAAGAAAGAAAGAAAAGAAAAAAAATAAAATGCAGAAACAAAGGAAAGCAAACAAGATCAAATAATAATGCTTGGTCATTAAACGAAGTTGAGGACATTTAGCTCCCCCCCCCAGGGTTGTAGGTCATATTCTGGCCCATCTCCTTTGAACTGTTTTGCAGATACTGAAATGACCTCCAGGCAGAAGACACTTACATGATGACCAGACGGTAGCCATGACATAAGCTGCCAGAGTTCTGAGAAATGGCCTCAAAGAAGTGGATCAACCTTGGAACTGAAGATTAACTGTATTTAAAACAATCAATGTGACACTGATCAGACCAGCCGAGGACCCATTTCAAGATGACTGTCAGAGCTGATGGTGCAGTTTCTGCAGGTAGCCCCTCCCTCTGCCTGTGCACCCCTGATGCCCCTTTGCAAAAGCTCTTGTCCACCGATTGTCAGGGGGCTGCTGGCCTTTGGACACGAGTCCACCCTCTCTTCCAGTTGTTGGCCTCTGGAATAAAGCAAACTTTCTTTCTTTCTTTCTTTTTTGTCTTTTTGCCTTTATGTAGAGCCACGCCCGCGACATATGGAGGTTCCCAGGCTAGGTGTCTAACAGGAGCTGTAGCTGCCGGCCTTTGCCATAGCCACAGCAACGCGGGGTCCGAGCTGCGTCTGTAACTTTCACCACAGCTCACGGCAACGCCGGATCCTTAACCCACTGAGCAAGGCCAGGGATCGAACCCGCAACCTCATGGTTCTTAGTCGGATTCGTTAACCACTGAGCCACGAAGGGAACGCCAAGGCAAACTTTCTTTTCCACCAACCTTGCCTCTTGAGTATTGGCTTTCAGAACAAAAAACACATGCATGGAAACTTTGGAGTTTCTTTATTTGCTCAGCTTATTTATTTTAAGAAACAAAACATGGCTCTATTCTTAATGGGTATATTCAAACAATACACACTTAAAGCAAAAGTCTCCTTTGCACTGTCACTCACCTCCCAGTTCCATCTCCCTCCCCCCACTACATACTGTGTGACATCTAAAGTGAGATTCGGATGTGATTAAGGACCTTGCCATGCGGATCATCCTGAATGATCCAGGAGGCTCTAAATGCAACCACCAGGGTCCTTATAAGAAGGAGGCAGAGGGGACTCTGATTCCCTCCCCGTTGCTTTGGCCAAGCAAGTGTACATATCTGCATATTTGTACAAAATCTGGTTGGGTTTTTTTTGTTTGTTTATTTGTTCGTTTTCTTAAACAAGATCATCTGTGTGTACACCACTCTAAAACTTGCTTTGTTTCTTCCTTAACTGCATCTAAGAAATCTTTCTCAGTCACTACAGAGAAAGCTACCTCATTCTTTTTGATGGTTGTGTAGTATTCCACAACAGCGGTACACATCCTTTATTGAACCCTCTTCCTGGTATGAACATTTAGCTCACTTCCAGGTTTTTGCTGTTCTAAGCTATGTCTTCTACAAGCTATCTGTGTGGGTGTTTGGTAACTTCTCTAAAGTAGATGCCTGGGAGTGAAAGTGCTGGATGGAAGGGCACGTGCAGTTTAAGTTCGAATAGATGCTGCTCGATTGTTCTCTGAAAGGACTAGACTAATTCACATCCCCTCCAGGGGCAGTGAAGACTTTATTTTAAGGTGGGCAGGTAATTTTGCTGATGATTTTGTCTTAAGGGCTTCGCTTTAGAAGCAGATATTTCAATTCCACCAAGGGATGGCATGAAAACAAAGCCTTAAAATATTGCACAACCAGGAATTCCACTGTAGAAAAAAAGTTAGGAGAGGTGGAAAAGAGAAAAGACAATAAAAGCAAAAATCGCACATCATTCCCCCAACCTCTGATAATCCCACTCGGTAGCTTTTCTTTTTTGAAGTAGAATACGCCTGCAGATAGAACGGGATGAGGTCGCACTACACCTGTGGTCTGTAACTGACTTTTTAAATTCTATTATCTGTCTTGAAAGCTAGTCCATAACAACTACCATGAATCTGTGCAATCATTTTTCTTTTCTTTTCTTTTTTGGGCCACACCTGCAGTATCTGGAAGTTCCCAGGCTAGGGGTTGAATTGAAGCTACAGCTGCACGCCTATACCACAGCTTGGATCCAAGGCCCATCTGCAAACTACACGGCAGCTTGTGGTAACACCAGACCCTTAACCCACTGAGTGAGGACAGAGATCAAACCTGCATCGTCATGGACACTATATCAGGTTCTTAACCCACTGAGCCACAGCAGGAACTCCTACACAATCATTTCAGTGGTTGTATAACATTCTCCCAGTCCCCTGAGTTGGACATTTAACGTCTTTCTGCTGTTTCAGCCTTACAGGCAACGTTGTCATGGTTTCTGCTCACACGTCTCTCACGTTTATTTCACCTCTCTTTCCTGCTCTCATTCCAGAGCCCCTTCAAGATTCCTGAAACATGCTACAGCTGCTCAGATGGGGGGGCGCATTTCCCTGGTATTGGGATGTGTGCCCGCATCTCTGACTCTCCCTCCCAGGCACCGTCAGGGACCGCCCGGATCTCCCAATGTGATCCAAGTCCTCTTCTGCCCAAAGAAACTTGGTTAGTTCCCTGGGGCTGCCATAATCGGGGAAACAAATATACGCTCTCACATAATTCCGGAGGCCAGAAGTCTGATGTCAGGGCCCTGCTCCCTCCAAAGCTGCTGGAGAAGAGTGTTTCTTGCCTCTTCCGGCTTCTGGAGGCTCCTGGTGTCCCTGGCTTTTGGCAGCGTCGCTCTAGTCTCTGTTTCCGTCTTCTCACGGCCTCTGCTCTGTGTCTGTGTGTTTCTCTGCTGTGTGTATTACAAGGACTTGTAGAGGGATTTGGGGCCCATTGGATGATCCAGGGTGACCCCATCACGAGATGCTTCATCCCCTTTGCCAGGTAAGCCCACATTCCTAGTACCAGGGTTAGGAAGTCAGCATAGCTTTGGGGACACCACCATTCAACCCACAGCAAGATCCCCATGTGACCACCTTCTGCACAAGTGCATCCCCCACTGCTCCTTGCTCTCTGAGCAGACAAAACACCAGCCCGAGTGCCCTGGGGCCTGGCGGTTCTGAAACCCTTTGAAGGCACGGCCTTGGGGGCTGTTCCTCCCACCCTGCTCACGGAACGCGTCCCCGTTTGGGGGACAGCATCATCTCCCAGAGGCTGCTCTGAGCGGGTCTCAAGAATCTACCTCCTTCAAAGGCTGTTTCTGCGCTGCTTCATCCAGCCTTCACCACGTGCACCGCGGCCTGAAGCCTGAGGCCAAGTGAGGCCAGGGTTGGGAGTCGCTTAGACAGGCAGCAATGGCACCAACCAAAGATTAAGACGGGCAGTAAAAAGCCCGAGCCCCACACAAGGTTATAAAAGGTACTGTGGCTGGGTCGGCATTTCAGAGGCTTTTCAGTCCCGTGTTTGAATCCTTTCGGACTTTGGCAAAACTCCATTCTCGACGAGTGGATTTGATGTTTAGAAACAGTCAGGAGCCATAGCGGACTGGAACGCTTTGTAAGATGAACGAGAAAAAGCTGGAGAAATCATCTGCAGGGAGGGGCACAGGGGCTGGCGAAGCCAGAAGGGGGCCAAAGGAAGGCACTTCGGCGCGTGGCCTCTGGGGTGGGCTTGAGTCACCGCTCAAAAGGGACCAACACGCAGACTCAGAAATGCTCATATTTTTAGGTCTCAAAAAAGAGACATTTTTCCTTCTATTACTCAAAAAACAAGGGCAGGCCGTTAGGTGGGGGGCCTTTGCATTTTTGCCCCTGATTCTTCTTTCTCTCACTCTTAAACTGAGCAGCCTTATTTGATGGGAGTTCTGAACAAAGCTGCAGAATGGCCCGTGCGCTAAGCCCTCTCTGGGTTTGTGAACCAGAAAAGCATGCAATGAGGTTGAGATCCAGGGGACTTCCAGAGTTACAGCCTTTTGAATTTTGTCAACAAAAAAGCGTAGAAAGACTAAAACACCATCCCAGGTGCTGTCCCTGTCATGTCAGAAACAAAAGGGTTTTGGCAGCAAAAAAAGCAGAAATCACATCATGACCAAGTGAAGGACGGGCCTTCAAGTTGAAGAGATTTTGCTCTAAGAAAAACTCTCCAGTTCTCGTGGTGGAGCAGTGGAAACAAATCCGACTAGGAACCATGAGGTTGCAGGTTCGGTTCTTGACCTTGCTCAGTGGGTTAAGGATCCGGCGTTGCTGTGAGGTGTGCTGTAGGTCACAGACGTGGCTCAGATCTGATGTAGCTGTGGCTGTGGCTGTGGCCGGCAGCTGTAGCTCCGATTAGACCCCTACCTGGGAACCTCTGTATGCCACAGGTGCAGCCCTAAAAAGCAGAAAAAAGAAAAGAAGAGAAAGAAAGAAAGAAAGAAAGAAAGAAAAAGAAAGAAAGAAAGAAAGAAAGAAAAGAAAAGAAAGAAAGAAAAGAAAAGAAAATCTCTTCAGCTGTGCCTCATTTTCCTCACTTGACTGCCGACTGGCGAGAACTTTGTGAATAACCCGACACTATCTCTTAGAGCCACTGGACCACCAGAAATAGGACCCGGAAAACTAATAACCACAGAATTAAGGATGCATCGTGGTTTCCCTTAAAGCTGACAGCCCCTCAGCCGGGCGGGTCCTGTTGCTTCCACTACAAGGGTGAGTCTGTGATTTTCCTCAGAGCCACATATGCAGCTCGTGGTGGGGCGGGATGGATTCCTCATGGGCCTGACTCCAAGCCCTGTGTTTTTTCCACCCTCCGCTCCATCCTCCACGCAGCACGAGCGTGTCCTCCCTCTCAGTATCCGTAGGTTTTACAAACCCACCAGCGCGAGCGTTTGGGGGGCCGTTTCTAGGTACAAGGCTCCGTGCTGGGCGCCGCGGTTCCAGATGAGCAAAACGCAGTTCCTGACCCCAGCGAGCTCCCTTTCCAGTCAAAGGCAACAAGGCAATCATAGAAAAACAGGAACGGTACACAACGGTAAAAGTCAGGGGCGGAGGGAGTGTCCTGGTCATGGTGAGAGTTTCCAGGGGCTTAGGTCCTTTGGGGAGGGACGAAAAGGTGTGCAAACATCTTCTGTGTAATCAACACGAAATCTACAGACAACGCAGATAATAAGGTTTCCAGGAACCAGACTGTCAGGAGCAGGCTCACAGGCTGCTGGCGAGCATGTGAGTCTTTCCCGGGGGCGATTCGATAATCTGCCTCATTTTAAAAAATGTGCCTTCCCTCTGAACCAGCAATACCACTGCTAGGAAATTATTTTAACTCCTAAATAAATTCTCCGATTGCGATCAGAGAAATGTGCAGAGACGAACAGACTGAGGATGTTCATTACTGTCCTACTCATAATACTGAAAATCTATTGAAAAAAGAAACCTTGTCTTGAAAGAGAAAACTGCTCCATAAAGAAGAGTAAGCAGAGTCAAGTCGGGCCCAGAATTCTGGCTCAGAGGTTTCCTTCCAAGACAGAGGTGGGGCTTGGGGTCAGACAATGCTGGAGACCCAAGTAGTTCGTGACCTTCAGCAGGTCATGACCTCGTTGGCACTCAGTTCGAGGCTAAGGAAGTGGAGCTAAGAGCAGCAACCTCCCCAGAGTCACCGGGGCGCTGAGATGCAGGACTGTAAGCAAATCTCAGCTAGCGATCGAGGGCAGACCCTCCAAATAGGTGTCCAGCTGGGGGAAAGGTGGGGGCTGTTATTTTAAAATTTCATTTTCCTTCTGAGTTTTAAACCCACTGAATTACAGAAACCTGGTGCCGGGCACGACAGGGTCAGGGATGAGCTGGAGACGACGGGGAGAGCCGTGCTCGGTCCGCCTGTCCGAGGTAAGCCCTGGGACTGGCCACCCCGGGAGCACCGCCACCGCTCGCTCGGTTGGAGGCGCAGCGCCCCAGGTCTGCGACACCGGGGTCATTTACGCCCCCCTGGTATTTAGCACGAGAGGAGGAGTAATTGCCCTGGCAGTGTCCTGGCTGGATTCCAATTTGGGAGATTACATTCTGCCTACTTAAAATTCCCCTTTCTGGTATCCACGGTAGCAGCAGTTCTTCAAGCCCTCTCCTGTTAGGGGAAAAAAATAAAAGCAAGGAAGCAGCCCAGACTTCTAGAGTACAGTATATAGGACTGGCCCCTGCACCCCCAGAAGTTGTTTCTTTATAAACGGGGAGCGGAGAATTCCCACTAGAAGACATCTGTCAAACACTATGGAATTTTCCAGAAGGAAAAATCCCATTTTTAAAAAAGAGGGAAGTGCTAGGAATGAGGACTGTGTGTCTCAATATGGAGAATTCTTAGGTGAGGAGTCTTTTAGGTGAGACCGCTGAGTTGCCAGCTTGGCGGGCCGGTGGACTTGACCTTCAGACCTCTGTCATCGACCTGCACCCCACCCCCACCCCCGACCCTCCCTATAATGCCTCCTGCCTGTTGCATGCTCAGGATTGCTTAATTATAGAATATGGAATTGTTTCCTTTCATTTGGATGCTATTGGGAGTGATGTATGGATAACAGCTTGAGAATTCAAATTATACCACAGATCAACATGACCCGAGAGAAGAAAAAATGTTTTGACTATTACACTAAACAAACCGGGCTGGGTGTCAGGGAGATGCCGGGCTGTGCAGATCTCCCAGTGCGTGATTTGCACTTGTCCTAAGTGGCTTTATTAATTAACGTGTGCCAGGACTTTCCAACATTGTGTGTTTTTTAAACACATGGAAGCGCGCACGCGCACGCACACACACACACACATGCACACACACAACAAATGGTTCCGTAAAAGCAGTCAAGTTGGATTTCATAAAGTTCGCCCCTCCCTCTGTGCTCCTCTCCTCTTGCAAGTGATTCTTTAGAAGTCTCAGCTTCCTATTTCCCCTGGTCTGAAAGAAATCACAATTAACCCCTGATTTACGGGAGGGCTGATGCGTATGAAATATGGGAAACCTCCACCGTAGAGACAGAAACGCACCGGGTCTCACGTGCAGGACGAGGTGGGGGAGCCTACCTTCAGTCCCCGTGTCTATGCGTGAGGATTTACAGCAGCATCAGTGCACAGCTGAATAAAAAGCCCAGAGGGTCGCTGCAGACCAAACCCGCACCTCTCAGCCTGCCTTCTACCCACCCGGGTTGTACAAAAAAGTAACTGCCCAGCACGTCCCCGTGTTTCCCCTTCCACGGCTGGGCAGAGGTGGCCGTGAGCTAATGATTTTATGGTGACGTTGGTGCTTTTCCTGCCTCTTCGATGCCCGGATGCGGGTGGAATAACACACAATGAAACTGAATCTCTTTTCCTTCTTAGCCCTCTGCCCTCAGATGGACAAACAGTCAGGGCTGCAGCGTGTGCTTCCTCCTTCGGCTGACCTGGATGTGAGCGAAAGGAAATCTTTCTGCCTGAAAAATCCTAATGATTTGGAGGAATGAGCCCATGCACCTGGCTCCTGGAGGTGGGGGGGGCGGTGGCAGCGGACCCAACTGCCACGTGCCTTCCAGAATGAACCCACGAGTGTTCCTGCCACTGCAGCTATAACTGCCTGGAGATGCTGACCCTTCGGTGAATACCCAGCTCTGTTCCACTGCTTAACACTCGGACGGAGTCAGGGGCTGCTAGAGAATTCCCACCAGGCTGATGCCACATGGTCCGGGAGAGTGTGTTCTGATGTCAGAGAGGGTCAGGGTGGGCGGTCTGGAACCACGCAGGGAGGCTGTTCTGGGCCGTTCACCTCCCTGGTTCCTTGGTGCCGAGCTCTCCGCACACACGACTGCCTCCTGCCTCCTTTTCTGGTGCCTGGACATCTGCCTAAGTTAACCGTGGCCGGTGCAGTCGTAGGTAGTCCTTACCTAGGAGTTTTCTAGCACTGGACTGTGGCTGTGGCTCTACCTGCAAATACCAAACCTAACGGAAAGGGCTGAAACCCAGCAGCACCTTAGAGAGTGAAGTGACAGCTTTCAATTTCTTCCAACTTATTGATATTGTTTTCTAAAATCAGATTCGCTAGCTTCCAAACCCTGTTTTTATTTCATTTTATTTTTGTCTTTTTAGGACCACACCCGTGGCACATGGAGGTTTCCCAGGCTAGGGGTCAAATCAGAGCTGCAGCCACTGGCCTACGCCACAGCCACAACAATGCCGGGTCTGAGCCGCATCTGCAATTCACACCACAGCTCACAGCAATGCCGGATCCTTAACCCACTGAGCCAGGCCAGGGTTCGAACCCACAACCTCATGGATACTAGTCAGATTCGTTTCCGCTGAGCCACAATGGGAACTCCAAATTTTTTAAATGAATGCTCATTCCCAAAGACTATGACAAAACTTCTACCAAACAGGAGCCCCATTTTAGCGAGTGTGGCTCAAGACGACATCCTACAAAAGAAAAGAGGAAAACAATAAAAGGAGATATTTCGGTCCATCGTGATCAGACTGTAAGCATCCACACAGCCCTTTCCAAATGGAGCATGCTTCCCCTGGATTAAGCCGTACTGACATCACCGCCTTTAAGAATCGGGTTTTATTTTGTCACCGTGCAGCTGATTGACAAGAAGGAGGCGAGGCGTGAATGTGGGGAGCTGAGAACCTCTTGGGTCAGCTCTTGGAAAAGAGGGAGCGCTCTCCTGTCACAAAGAGCTCCAGGATTTTCCAGAAGCCGGCATGAGCAACTTGGATTCCCAAGCCGAGGCAGAAGTGAGTGGCGAGACTCTCCGGGAGTGGGGAAGTGGCTTCTGCTCTGTGCTTCTCCACCGTCAGGGGGCTTCCGCTCGCTGGCGATATTTACTAGAAAACAAGACCCATTTTGTGAGTCCTTCTCCCGGTAAAGCCCAGATCGCTGCCCCCCTCCACTGCAGCTGTTTTGTTCTTCAAATGCATTATCACTTTTTAAACTGATGGTAGAGGAAAGAATACATTCATTTTTCCGCCCAACGAGGCTGCGGGAAAAAGCAGGTTCTGCAGCAGAACAGCGTGGCGTAATGTTGTTTTTCCAAACACCACCAGCCCTGCCTTCTTCCTTTTAATGGTATTCATTTTCCTTCTTAGAAAAGGGGTTAAAATTAGTAGGCACATTTCATATTAGCGTATTTCATGCAATAAAGCATAAATTATTTAAAATAACACGACCTTTTATCTTGCACCTTTTGAAGGAAGCAAATTAAAAATGTAAATTGGGAGCTAATTAATATGCAAATGTATTCATTCGCAGTTAACAATTAGCAATTAAACCTGCAGTGTCTACAAAGAGCACGGACAAAATTAGTAACTTAATTTATCATTAAAAAATGAAAACGTACACAAAATTTTAATTGACTTTCAAAATATTTCCCCTGCTTTTTTCTTTCCATTTTTTAATACCAAAAAATTTTTTTCTTTTATATTGTGCCTTAGCTTTCAGATGAAACCGGGCAAAGGCAGCATTCAGGGGAGTTCATTAAATAGCATCGGAGGAAAGCATGTTAGGAAAAGTTTGCCTTTTATATGAGGTATTAAAAGATGACATTTAAGAGTGTTGACTTGTGTTTCATAGTCGAGTTCAAGAGAGAAATAAATACATAGATTCTCCTGTGTTTGGGAATACAGATAGCGGAGATTTGTACAGATAAGTGGGGTGGGGGGTACATTTTTCCTGTGTGCATAGATGTGAGACTGGCTGTGTGTGTGTGTGCGCTTGGGCACACATACACACACACACATGCGTGCGCCCGCATCTTCTAGAAGACGCATAACAAATACGCAGGGTTATTTAAATGCTTCTGCTTCAGCTTTGAGAATTCCAGTACAAAACAGTTGCATGGAGAATCAGCAACAAATAGCTTAAGATGTAAATAAGATACTCTAGGTTGGTCATGATAGACATCAACATTCAACGTTTCGTCCGTGCTTCTCACCACCAACCAGACAGAGATATTTTCCACTCTCTGCCCTTCTGGAAGATTTAAAGAACAAAACGTTTTTGCACATTTTCCTGAACTGGGAGTTCATTCGAGACATCTCTTCCCCATCAGCCTAGCTCTGCCTGCAGATGTGGGTTTGTATTTTTACACCCTGGCTTTCTAATGTCATGCAGCATAGGAAAGAACTCAGCAAACATAGGAGCTGCTGCTTGCAACCTTATTTTGGTTATTTCAACAGCACCTGCTGCTCCGGCTCCATTGAGAGCTTGCTCTTTCATTCATAAGTGTTTTCTTCTGGTTTTTCTTGATTCTGGCCTGACTCGGGGTTAGCCATTCTGCCTTCCCACCTTCATGAACTTGTACCTGTTTCGGCCGCACCTCGCTGTCTGCTCCTGCTGGTTGCCCTTCTGGTGAGAGCTGGGCCTAGCTCTCATTTGCCAGAGGGACATGGCCATGTGTGGCTGCCACACTGAGAGGGTGGTTTGAACTGAGATCAGGGGTCTGGCTGCTTTCCTCACCAGGCCCAGACTGGCTGGGGTGCAATTTAGCTCACATTTTTTTTTTTCACCATACTCTCCCTTCATAGTCATAAGAAACAAAAACAGCATCTAGGGTGAAAATGCCAAAGACCAGGAGGCCAGGGCAATAAGCATCATGTCAATTTCATTTGGTTTCACAAAAGGCTTTTCTGCCTTCCGGACGGATGTAGAAACACGGACAAACTGATCTTGATTAAATTGTTATTCTTCAGTATTTATTTAGTTGTTTGCAGAAATCTAGAGAAGACACGTGTGCTAGGATACAGGAAAATCTATGCTTTCATAACTGTACCAAAAAACACAGTGTTTTCTCTCCTGAATTTTGTACTTTTCATCCTTTCCTAGTATGTCCAATACTCCAGAATTTTCCAACGATAAGAACGGCCATTTACAAACCAACCCAAAACAGCTCAGTTTTAACGAGGAATTAGATAATATGATAAATATAGCTCTTGACTTTGCCAAAATTGTGACTGGGATCTGGTAATTTCTATTTTCCAGGAAGAAATTTTAAATGAGACCACACGCCCCCCCACCCCCGACCTCCTCCCTCTGGGGACAGAAAGTGTTTTCATCTCAGTGAAGCTGCTAGGACCCCCAGGCTGGGGGACTGGCTGATTCCTAGAACCAGCTTAGGAAAACGAATGCTTTTTCTTTTGTAGGAAATCTGCAACATTCTGTCTCAGTGTAGAAGGAATGTGGATCTCATCAAGCATCACTTTTCATGGACTTTTTAGATCTGGAGCATTTCAGAAGCCCTTTATACCTTCTGAACCCTCAGATGGATGCTGAAGAGAATAACGATTTCCTCCTTCCTATCTTCCCATATGCACGTTTCACGATAGGAACCGTCATCAAAGGAAGTAAAAACCGAAGCCCTTCCTTCCACCTTCTACCTCCTCTGCCAAAATAGACCCAACGGCCCTCCGGATAAATCCTTCTCCTCCTCCTTTATTTTTTTTTTAATTTTTTTTTAATTTTTTTTTTTTTTAATGCGTGTGTGCTGGTGCGTCTGCGATATTAAGCAGCTAACAACAATCCGAGAATTAAGTTACCACAATTAGGAATTAGAAGCAGGTGGCATAATAATGGTGCTTTTTTCATTTCATTTATTAGCAAAAAGAGAGAGAGAGGAGCTTCATTTATTTTCATCAGCGCCTCAGTAAAAGCATAGCAATTTGCAACACAAAAATCATTTCAAGTACCTCAGTCTCCTGCAACCCTCGTTTTCTTTTTTTGCTTTAAAAGCCTTTTAAAGTTCATTCTCCCCATCCCCCCCCACCCTCCCAATTCTGAAAGGGTGTGTGTGTGTGTGTGTGTGTGTGTGTGTGTGTGTGTGTGTGTGTGTGTAAGCGCACGCCTGCGCTATGTGCAGTGGTGAGTGATGGTGGGATTAGACTACCAGTCCTGAGCAGTTTTGGGGGGTGCGGTTTCGAGCCAGAGCTGGAGGAGCGGGATCCCCGGGTTAAGTGGCATCGTAAGCCCTGTCCTTTTCGCCTTTCACTTAATTTTACACGGGCTCGCCTCAGCCTTGCAAAGATTCATTTCAGGTGCCCCCTCTCCCCCAAAGGGCACAACATCTCTTTGCGTGGCAACAGTCATCCGAGCCGGCGAGCCTCACTTCCCTCACGCACCCCACGGCCGGCTGCCTACACCCTGCCCCTTGCACCCTGCACACCCTGTCGTTGATTCTCTGAGGCCGCTCCTCACGGAGCAGCGACCCTTGCGCGCCCTCTAGCGTCTACATCTGGGATCGCCACAGGCTGGCCCGCCGGGAACCGCGGTCAGCATCCTCCACCCGGGAGAGGATGCAGGCGGGGCAAAAGGGTGCCAGGGCCGAGGGCTGCCCAGGCGCGTGCGTTTGCACGAGTCCCCTCCCAGGCTGGGGGTGGGCTATTCCACAGCATACTTCGGGGATCCCCTTCCATGTCTGGGGCCTCTTGCTCGTGCTGCCCCACGTCTGACATTCCCTGGGCCCCGGAGAGCAAACCCCAGGCCGGGCCAGTCGCCCGCTTTCGTCTGGACCCGCAGAGATCGCAGCGCATGTGGGGCCGGATTTCCTCCAGCCCCGCCGGCCCCGCGTAACCCTCTTCTCCAGCCCGCAGCCCACTCCTAGGCCTATGCCCTCCCCTTCTGCTCGCTCCCTGTGACCAGGCTGTTCTGTCACTGTGCCCCTGTTTCTTTTTTTTCCCCATTTCTTTTTCTTTAGAGCCTTGAATCCTCATCCACGTTCCGTTCTGTCTTGCCATCTCTCGCCTGCTTCTTTTTTCCCCTTCAGTTTTCTCAATTTCGCCTTCCTTGCTGCCTCTCTCCTTTCCCCGCCTCTCTCCTGTTAAGTCTCCGCTCTCCCTCATTTTCTGCTTCTCAGGCCTCCAACTTTATATTTCCGCCCCGTTCCTCTGCTTCCTCTCTCCCGCAACTTCCCCCTCTCTCTCTTCTGCTACCCCGGGGAGTTTCACAGATAAATCCTCGGCCTCCCGTTTAATCATCTCTGATGCACGCCGACTTTGTCTTCATCCACTGCATTTGAATTAGTTATGGTCCAAACCCTGGAAGCTGAGCGGCTGGCCTACGGGGTCACGAGTGCCTTCTGTCGCCTAGCCGGGCCTGGCTGTTTGTTTTTGGTTTGTTTTGTTTCGACTGTTTTTTTTTTTTTTTTTTTTTTTGCTATTAAAAAGCACAGTGTATAGGAATTCTTCTGGAATTTGCCATTTGCCTCTGAGGAATGGCCCTTAGTGAGAATGGAAAAGTGGTTGGATGGGGGGGGCGTGAGGGGGCCAGTCTGCAGAGTGAATCCTCGGCAGGCTCTCGACTTTCCAGAAAAATTCGAGCTCCTTCCTAGAGATTGGGCGGCCTCTGGACCAGGCACACCGCTCTTAAGAGCATGCCCAGTTTCACTCACCATCAAACTCTTCCAGGGTTGTTGGGATCTGAGCAAATGATCAGACACCCAAATCGTGAAAGCGATTCAGATCAAAACAATGGATTAGTACATTAGCCTATAAAGTGAGCAAAGGTTTGTACAATCAAACTCAGGGCTGGTGAGAGAGGAGAGAAAGAGGAATGCCTGCAGAGCTTTGGGGAATACACATGGATGGAGCCCTTTTGGAAAGAAATTTGGCAGTCCGTATCAAGAACCTTTGAAATGCTCATACCTTTTGACCCACTAATTCCACTTCTGGGAATCCAGCCCAAAGAAATAATCTGAGATGTGGGAAGAGCTTGATGCCCAGAGATGTGAATCAAGCTGTCACTTATGAAAGAAAAACTGGGAACAACCTCAATGTCCAACGGAAGTGGATTGTTTAAGTAAACTACAGTCTGTCTGCCTCCTTGCATTGATGCTGGCGTGGAAAATCATGTTTGTAAGGGCGCAGCGATGAAACAAAAGCAGGATTCAAAGCTGAGTCTGCGGCGTGATCACAGCAACACTCACCTAAGCAAGTCACACACAGAAAACCCATCACAGTGTGGGTCTCTGCACGGGAGAACTAAGGGTGATTCCGCCTTATCCTTCTAGCTCTCTTTTGACTTGTTTTCTGGAAGAAGCATGAATTTTCCTTTAGAATAGAATGACACAGTTGCTTTTCTTTGTCCTTTATAAACGTGGTTGTGAAAGTGACAAGGGCTTGGAGAAGAATGGTTCCTAGGCTTTAAGGGAGGAAACCAGGTCCTAGCATGAGCTGGGGCAGTGAGATAGAAGTGATGGAGTGTTCGGATCCTAAGATGATTGGGGGGGTGGTAAGGGGCAGAGCGTGGGTTCTGGAGAAGAATGGACCTGGGTTGAAATCCTGCCTCCACTCCCTGACCCAAGCAGTGCTGGGCTCTGCTTAATGCTTCCTGCCACCGTAGCTCTTAAATGTGGGGGTGGTTTCTTCAACCTGACCCAGCCCCCGTGTGAATGACTTTTGTTCTCTGTGGCCATTGTCCTCTTCCTTTACGCTGATGCCACAATGAGGAAGAGGAAGACGCATAGTCGCCCTCTTGGGAGAGAAAACTACTTCTGGTTGGGCTCTTAACCCAGACCGAACCCCTTTGGCCCGCCCTCGAGCATTCCTGTAGCAAAAGCAGTAGCTCTGGGCTCCTGGTACCGCAAACGGCGATGGAGGCTGAGTCCCGCAGCCTGCTGAGCAGAATGCGGCCTCGGAAGTGGCCCAAACTGCGTGGTGCGTGCTGAACTGCTGCTTGTGCCGGGGCTGGAAATTTCTTGACAACAGGGAGAGGACAGCCAGCAGGAGTCTCATCGTGGACAAACTGGGAGGTTGAGGAAGGCTATTTTACTTATTTATTTATTTTTATTTTTATTTTTGGCTTTTGTCGTTTTAGGGCCGCACCTGTGGCATGTGGAGTTCCCAGGATAGGGGTCTAATCGGAGCTGTTGCTGCCAGGCTACGCCACAGCAAAGCCAGATCCGAGCCGCATCTGTGACCTACACCACAGCTCACGGCAACGCCAGATCCTTAACCCACTGAGCGAGGCCAGGGATCAAACCCGCAACCTCATGGTTCCTAGTCGGATTCGTTCCCGCTGCACCACGTCGGGAACTCCGAGGAAGGTTATTTTAGATGACCTTTCACCTCCCATGTCAGAATTCCTCCTTTCTTGCCAGGAATTCATGCTCTCTCTCCCTCTGACCCTACAGCGCTGCCCAATGGAACATTCTACGATGCTGGAAATGTCCCATAATCGGTGCCATCTGATATGGTAGCCACCAGCCACATGTGACTATCGAGCACTTAAAACGTGTCTACTGCCACCGAGCAACTAAATTTTTCATTTCATGTCATGTTAATTAATTTAAATTTAAATCAAATAGCTACATATGGCGGGAGACTGCAGTACTGGACCGTGCAGCCCTATAAAAACCTGTCCTCAATTCTGCCTCTGGTCTCCCCTCAAACTCAGATCCATCTTTTCTACCCAAATGTTATCAGCTCCTCGGGCCTCGAGCCTAAACGTCACTTCAGGGCTGTGTCACTGCCGGCTCGCACCCGCCCACGCCAGCTCCCGGGAGCACGCGTGCGGGTCTGGCCCCAACTCCGCAGTGACTTCGCGTCGGTGGCTGGAAATCAGTTCTCGCGAGAGTCTTTCTGCCGCGGAAACGGGCAGGGCAGGTCCGTTTTCTCCACGGAGCAGGCGGGTTAAACATTGCCCTGCACACCCTTGGGTAACAGAGCTGCGACCTGCACGCCCTTAAGAGCAAGGGCCTCGCTAACGCCTGCATGCTGGGCACCTCCCTTGCCTCGCCCTGTTCCGGGCTCTGCTGAGTTAACGTCCCACGCGCTTCCTGGCTTCAGATGGGGCTCGGGGTCTGGGATCTGGTGGGTTCCACCACTTGGGTCTGTCCGCCGATTCTCCCACGGCGTGTGTTTGTCTGCCTCCTCTGTCAGGTTTCCAGTTCCTTGAGAGAAGGTAGTTGTCGTGTTTTGCTTGGTGATGAATCTCCGGGGCCTCTCACAGTGTGTGCTTGATAAGTCTGTGTTGCATAAACACACAGAAAGGCTTAGGGGAAAGAATTTGGGGACTTACCTGGGTTGGAGTCTTGCCGTGTGACACTGAGTACGTCGTGTCGCCCTCTGTGTTGATGTCTTCCTGTGTCTCATCCACGAAAGAGCCCCTTTTCTGTCCACCTTTGGGGCTTTTGTAAGCGTCAAGAAAAATGTCGGAAAGCTCTGAAAAGCCATGCAAAGAAAAGACTGCTTTCAGAAATCTAGGGACATTGGAGTTCCTATTTGTGGCTCTGGGGGTTAAAAACCCGACTAGTATTTATGAGGATGTGGGTTTGATCCCTGGCCTTGCTCAGTGGGTTAAGGATCTGTCTGCCTCAAGCTGCAGCGTAGGTCCTAGATTTATCTGGGATCCCAGGTGCGTCCCTAAAAAGAAAAAGGAATTCCAGGGACTTTTTTTTTCTCTTTTAGGGCTGTACCCGCAGCGTATGGAAGTTCCCAGGCTAGGGGTTGAATCAGAGCTGCAGCGGCCGGCTTGCACCACAGCCACAGTAACTCGGGATCTGAGCCCCGTCTGTGACCTACACCACAGCTCACGGTAACACCGGATGCTTAACCCACTGAACGAGACCAGGGATTGAACTCACGTCCTCATGAATACTTGTCAGGTTTGTTACCACTGAGCCACAACAGAAACTCCATCCAGGGACATTCTGAATTCTCTTTGCTTCTTTGCCATCTTCTGTTGGGGCATCAGAGAGGGGGCCAAGGAACAGGGTCTGTCGTCTAATTGAACTGAAGTCTCCCCCGCCCGCCCCCCGCCGCCCCGACAGCTACGAAGTGAGGGAGGGGACACGTGCGTCTGCAGGGAGCTGGGCCCCCACCGGCCTGGAAGGAGAGGCTGCAGCCCCTGTATTTCCCTCAACAGGACGAAGCCGCCGCGTGTTGTGCTCACGGAGCGGCGTGAGGGCGAAGGCTGGACTCTTGGATGAGAAACTGTTTCCTTCTGACATTTTAGAAAGAAGCTCTCTTCCGGAAGCCCACAAATATTTGTCAGTTATTTTTTTTTCCTCTTTGAGAAACAACCCCACCCCACCGCGCCCACACCCCCCATCAAATCTGCGAAGCCGAACACATCATGGGCATTTCGGCTTCTGTGGCCTGTGAAAGTTGACCGCGTCCCCCGGCGGCTCCAAAGGGGTTAATTGCATCTAAGCATTGGAAAGCGATTATCTAATTAAACTTTGAAATGGAATGGTGAAAACACTGGGTGACAGACTGTCTGTGGGAGGGTCCCCTGAGGTGCTGTCCATTTATTGCTAATCATCTTTCCTGCCCAGGCTGAGCCTGTTTCCAGCAGAGCACGCGCTCAGACCCGGTTCGCTCCAGCTTCAGATTCACTCCGGCATCGGCCGGGCAGGGGCCCTCCGGGTTGCGAGCCCTGCCTGAACTCTGCAGTCGGGCCTGGGGGTCTCGAAAGGCTCCGGTCCCTGGTCTTCAGCTCCCGCCTTTCTATTTAAAACCAGAAGTTTGTGTCTATACTTAGAAGCACGAAATCAAAGAAATTGAAAGTGTTGGGGGTTGTTCTGGATGTTTATGAATACTGCCCAGAACGTGGGGGTTTCGAGACCTAGGAGGCCAGCCGGAAGGGCCCTGCATTTAAATCTGCCCGAGTTTAGGTTCTTCCGAGCCGACTCCTGCTGGGCACCCTGGGGGACGCCGAGGTGGGTCTGGCCGGACCGCGTGGGCTGGAGCAGCCTGCGGGCAGGAGAGGAACACGGGAGAAGCTCTTTGTGACTTAAAAAGCCGTCCTGTTGGCTCCTCGTTTGTACCTGGTGGTGTGGTGCCCTCCACCACTGCCGTTTTCTAGATGTGGAACCTAAGGCTCAGACAGCCTAAGTGACTTCCTCGAGTCCCTCAGTGCCGGGCATCCTGACCCTGGGACGCCTACCTCTTTTTTTTTTTTTTTTTTTTTTTTTGCTTTTTGGGGCCCAACTTGTGGCCTATGGAAGTTCCTGGGCTGTTGGTCAAATGGGGGCCACAGCCATACCAGGTTTGCAGCTCACAGCAGCACTGGATCCTTAACTCACTGACCGAGGCCAGAGACTAACCCCATCCTCATGGATACCAGTCTGATTCCTAAGCCGCTGAGCCAAAACGGGAACTCCCAACTCCTGTCTTTTTTACAAATTTATTTTATTGAAGTGTAGTTGATTTACAATGTTAATATCTGCTGGATAGCAAAGTGATTGGCTATATATATATATGTATATATACATACATATATGCACGTATATGTATATACACACATATATATGTGTATATATATGTAGATATATGTGTATTTATACATATATATGTAGATATATATGTATATATATGTAGATATATGTATATATATGTAGATATATATGTAGATATATGTAGATATATATGTATTCTTTTTCATATTCTTTTCCATTGCGGTTTATTGCGGGATATTGAATATAGCTCCCTGTGAAATACGGTAGGACCTCGTTTATCCATTCTGTGTATGATTGTTTGCATCTGCTAATCTCAGACTCCCAAACCTTTACTCTCCCTCCCTTGCCTCGGCAACCACAGTCTGTTCTCTGCGCTGTGAGTCTGTTTCTGTCCTGCAGATAAGGAACTCGTGCCTTCGAACCTGCGACGCTGGACACCAGGGTGACCTCGACAAGCAGGTGCTCCTTCTCACTGGGGCAGAGAGGAAACTCGTAGCAGAGATGGCGTTTGACTTGCACGTTCACGGACGGCGCTTGACCAGGAGGAGAGAGGACCGAGGACGGCAAGTGGACGTGGCGTTTGGGGTCCCGCCTGTCAGCAGGAGTGGTTTGAAGCCTTGCACTTCGTTTTGATTTTTTATCTTTGAATGATTTCTTCACACAGTGGTAAACATTTTTTCTTTTTGTTTTTTCCTTTTCTTTTGAGGGCTGCACCTGCGGCATCTGGCATTTCCCGGGCTAGGAGTCAAATCAGAGCTGCAGCTGCCTGCCTACCCCACAGCCACAGCCACACAGGATCCGAGCCGCGTCTGCGACCTACACCACAGCTCGTATCCTTCAGTCACTGAACGAGGCCAGGGATCAGACTTGCGTCTTCATGGATGCTAGTCAGGTTCCTGCCGAGCCATGACGGGAACTCCGTGGTGAACATTTTTGGAGCCCTTATCATGTGTCAGGCCCTGGGGGGGGAGCTGGAGATAAACAGAGCGGGGGCGGGGGGGGGCGGTGGCTCTGGTACCTTAACAGAATGGAGGCAGTGTTTTGAGCGAGCCCGTAGGTGCTCAGATCTGAGTTTTAGGACAGTCGCTGGATGACAGTGCGGAGGAGGGGCTGGAGGTGGCCGGTTTAGAGGGTCCTCCAGCAGTCTCCTGCGAGAGGCGGGAGGCGGGAAAGAGAAGAGGAGGAGCCGGCCCGGGCCACGCGGGAGGGCAGGCGGGGAGGAGAGGTTTGAAAGCGGTTTGCACCGAAATTCCAGGATGACTTCTGTGCGCTCTTTTATCTGAATTAAAGCATTATAGTCACTTAAATTCCTCGTTAGCATTGCCTTGGCGGAGCAACACTTTACTATTTTGCCCTCAGCAAAGGTTACACAATGATATAAGGAGAGCCACCCAAGGAACATCGCTGCGTTTTTTATAAAACGACTGTTGGGGGCATAATTCATTACACTGCTCAATGCCACTTATGCAAATGTCCATATGACAAATGCATTCTAGGGCACTGGGCCAAGAGAAATTGGTTCTCCTGACGTACAGGCTGCTGTTTCCCCTAGACAGTAGGAACGCCGTGGCCGGCCGGCCTCCCCTCCCGACTCCGACTCCAGGTATGGGGAAGCTCAGGGCAAAGATTTTGTTTTTTGTTTGTTGTTTTTGTTTGTAAGGGCTGTATGGAGGTTCCCAGGCTTGGGGTGGAATCAGAGCTGCGCCTGCCGGCCTCCACCACAGCCACAACAACGCCAGGTCCAAGCTGAGTCTGCAGCCTATGCCTACACTGCAGCTTGTGGCAACGCGTGATCCTTGACCCACTGAGTGAATCCGGGGATCGAACCCGCATCCTAACAGCATGTTGGATCCTCAACCTGCTGTGCCACAAGGGGAACTCCAGGGCAAAGGTCTGAGCTTCGTTTTTATGGCATTGCTTGTGCTCTGGTACCCTCCATGCTTGATCTAAGTGTATTGTAATTTTGTTGGAAATGGAGGGGGAGAGAGCCTGGCAGTTAAGTCAATCAGTCTATGGCTCACAGAAGCTTCTGGCAGTGCTGCGTTGGCCTGTGTCTCCTAAACACCATTCCCCAAACTCTGTTCCGTGGCCCATAGAGGTTCTGTAACACATTCAAAAGCAGAGAAAAGTCTCAGCCGGGGGCATTTTTTTCATCTTCGGCTCATTTTCAAGTGTATGTTAGAAAAATAGGAAGCTTTTGGATAGAGCTCTTCTAAAGATCCAGCGAGAGAGGCTGTGCAGAGTTCCCAGGCAAAACGTGACTTGGCAAATGACTCCATCTCTTTGCAACTCGGTTTCTTCATCTGTAAAGTGGCCCTAATTGTGGTATCTGCCTCAGAGGCTTAGAACACTGCCTGGCTCCTCTGTGTTACCCTTTGGCTGCTGATCAGTTTTGTTTCTTTTCTCTTCTCTTTTTTTGTCTTTTTAGGGCCGCACCCACGGCATATGGAAGCTCTCAGCCTAGGGGTCCAATCAGAGCTGCAGCTGCTAGTCTACAACACAGCCACAGCAACGTCAGATCTGAGCCACATATGCGACCTACACCACAGCTCACAGCAACACGGGATCTTAACCCACTCAGTGGGGACAGGGATCAAACCCGCATCTTCGTGGGTACTGGTTGGGTTTGTTGCCAGTGAGCCACGATGGGAACTCCCATTGGTTTCGTTTCTGAGTGATCACCTCCCTTTGGGAAAAGCTCCCCAGCTGTCCCCACCCCCCCATCATGAGGAAGTCACGTGACAGACCGCCTGACTCATGAAGCTGCAGAGGGTTGTACTTTCGCCTTTCTGCTGCCAAGCTGTGTGTTTGAAAATTGCCGGTCTTTGTTATGCATTTTATCTCATAATTTAACATTTATCGGTACAATTATTCAATGTTTATAGGAAGCATATGGATCAAATTTTGATCATTTCTTACCACAATTACTGCAACTGTAAGACCATTTTTTTTGCTGTAGACTTCTGTTTAGGGGACATCACATGAGCCTCAATGGGCACTGTGACTAAAGGGTACAATTTAAATAACATCCCATGGTCAAACAAGTTTGGGAAATACTGCCAGAGGTTACATTCCAGCTGCGTGTGGCCCCTTTGGGCAAGATTATTATGTGGAAACTCAGCTGAAGGACCAGCCCACTTGGTCCTTTGAAACATCACCTCTCTTTAGAATGAAAATTGGATGTCTATAAGCTATGTTTTTTTTTCTTCTTTTTTCTTTTCAGGGCTGCACCCAAGGCATATAGAGGTTCCCAGGCTGACTATAGCTGCCAGCCTACACCGCAACCATAGCAATGCCAGATCCAAGCCTTGTCTGTGACTTACACCACAGCTCATGACAACACCGGATCCTTAACCTACTGAGCAAGGCCAGGAATTGAACCTGTGTCCTCATGGATACTAGTTGGGTTCGTTACCACTAAGTCATGATGGGAACTCAGCCATGGGTGTTTTTAACGTGGGTAGTAGTTCAGCCCATCAACACCAGCTTGAACACAATGTCTGTGTGTTTATCACTGGTTCGTTCCTTCCATAGTAATTTGCTGACTCCCTGCTGGGTGCCAGGTCCCATGCCCCACATTGGTGACATCAGGTTCTAGATTCTACGTTCTAGATCCATGCTATCCAATATGGTGTCCACTGAGCACTTGAAAGGTGGCTAGTCTGAAAGTGACATGTGGGGCACATGTTAAATTCCTACCAAACTTCAAAGACAAAATGAAAAGGAAAGCAAAATATCTTACGTAATATATACTTATTATGTATTAGAAATCTATAACAATGTAGTCAAAATGAATGTTGGTTGTATGTTGAAGTAACCATCTTTTGGGTATATTGAGTTAAATGAAATTTATTATTGGAGTTCCTGTTGTGGTGCAGTGGGATCAGCAGTGTCTTAGGAGCACTAGGGCACAGGTTCAATCCCCAGCCCAGCACGGTGGGTTAAGGATCTGGCATTAAGCTTAGGTCTTGACTACATCGTGGATTTGATCCCTGCCCTAGGAACTGCATATGCCTTGGGGTGGCCAAAAATGGAAAAAAAATATATTATTAGGGTGAATTTCACCTGCTTCTTTTCACTTTTTTTTCCATGTGGTTACTGGAAATTTTTAGATTACGTAAGTGGCTCATATTCTGTTTCTGTTGGGCAGTGCTGGTCCAGAAGGTTCTCAGACATTTAATTGTTTAATTATGACACAGCAGGAGGAGTGCTGTAATTTTCCTGGTCCCCTTAGAGCTGGAGCCTGATGTGGAGAGGACTCTCCAGAGGAAGAATGGCGGGGTCAGCAAAGGCTCTGAAGCTGGGGTCAGGAGTCTAGAGTTGGGATCCAGGGCACACACACACATTGGGATCAATGGTGGCTTGAGGATGTATATGTCAGCTTTTGCTGTGTAACAAATAGTCACAAAAACCACAGAGACGTACAGCGATATGTATGTGTTTCTCACTCACGCCTCTTTGCAGATTGGCTGAGGTGCAGCTGATCCAGCCTGGGCTTGGCTTTTCCCTGAGGACTGGGAGCATTCATGCCGGGACCCAGGCTGAAGGAGCAGTAGCTACCTGCAGAGCTCTTACAGGATGAAATGGGTACAAGAGGCAAATCCTACTTGTGCAAATGATTTACAACCCTCAGCCCAGTCACATCTAATAACATCCCGTTAGCCAAACAAGTCACATGGCTGGGACCCAAATCCAGCAGCAGGAAGTGCACCCTGCCCTGTGTACCCTGTGGCCAAGGACGGTGATGGTGGCCAATATCTACTGGGCAGAGAAGAATGCTCTCAGGGATATGAGGGTGAGGAGGGAGTGAATTCTGTTGAACAATTATCTAATCTGTCAATGGAGTGGAGGGCGTGATTAGAATTAGGGTAAAGTTCTGTGAGTTCCCGTTGTGGCTCAGCAGTAATGAACCCAGCTAGTATCCATGAGGATGCAGTTTCGATCCCTGGCCCACTCAGTGGGTTGCGGATCTGGTGTTGCTGTGACTGTGGTGTAGGCTCGCAGCTGCAGCTCCAATTCGACCCCTAGCCTGGGAACTTCCATGTGCCGCAGGTGTGGCCCTAAAAAGACAAGAAAACAAAAAAAGATAGGGTGAGGTTCTGAAGTCTTGATATGAAGGGAAGTAGAAAACTCGTGGTTCACGGGTAGGGGACCATCGCATCTGCCATCCAAACTGAACACGTCCGAGAGTGAAGGGAGCCAGTCCGCAATTACACGGGGACAAAAGGGATAAACTAGGATTGTCTTGGGAAAACCTGGACCCGTGGTCACCCTAGCTACAAGCCAGATCCCCAAGGCTGTGTCTTGTTTTACTGTCATTTCGTTTCAGCTTTCTTTTCCTTTTAGAAATAAATACAGATGTTCTTGAGAGAGGCATATATTCTCATGCTCAGCACAGCCCCGGCACTCTCTTTGGTCTCACACCTAATCAGATCACCTGCCTGGCCTCTCAGGCATTGTAGTTGTGGTTCCTGGAAATACACGTACAGCTTGCTTTTAGCGTCCGATCCTGCACGGGCGTGCATTACATCCCTAGGGCTGCTCTAACAATTACCGCCCATTTGGTGGCATAAAACAACAGAAATTTAGTCTCTCCCAGTGCTGGAGGCCAGAAGTTTGAAATCAAGGTGCGTCAGCACGTGTGGTTCTTTTTGAAGAGGCTCTGAGTGCAAATCTGTTCCAGGACTCTCCTAGCTTCTGCTGGTCGGCCCCAATCCTTGTGTTCCTTGTCTTGTAGCTGCGTCACTGCAGTCCCGCTCTCTCTCTGTTTTGTTTTATTTTGGACTTGCCCACGACACGCGGAATTTCCCAGGGCAGGGATCAAAACTGTGCCGCTGCAGCAGCGACCGTGCTGGATCCTTAACTCACTGTGCTGCCAGGGAACTCCACGCATCACCGCAACCTCTGACTCCATCTTCACAGGGCCTTCTCCCCTCGTCTCCCTGTGTCCTTCTCCTTTCTCTTATAAGGACGCGAGTCCTCAGTCTAGCGTGATGCCGAGATGGGCTTCATCACCTCTGCAAAGACTCTTTTTCCAAATACTGTCCCCTCTGCATGTCCTGAGGCTAAGGCCTCAGACGTTGCTCTTCTGGGGGGCACAGTCCAACCCAGCGCAGGTGGATTTCCGGGCGGGCAGTGGGGTGGCGTGTGTGGGTGGGTGAGAGCCGGCTGTCTCTCGCCGCAATGGGTGGTGGGCAGAGCCCTGCAGGGCAGCAGCCTTTGAGGTGACTCTTGAAAGGCTGCCTGGAGTTTGGGGCAGGGGAGAGAGGGCAGGGCAGTGGGGAGGCCTGGCTGGGGAGGGGCTCAGGGGGCCCAGAGCGGGTGGGCTTCGGCACCCCTAATCCTGCCCCTCTGGGGAGCTGGCAAGGCAGGCCCCCTTCCTAAGGGGGTGTTCATGGAAGGGTGCGTACCCTGGCCGGAACCCCTTAGACGGGGCCCAGAGTCCTCAGGAGGAGAGGAGAAGTTGCTGCAAAGGTTAGGAACAAGGCCCAGGTGGGGGGCGGGATGGGGTCTCGAGCCCCGGCCCCGAGTGTGGAGACCGTGGCCACGGGAGTTTCCTGCTTGCCGCCCCCGAGGGTGGGTGTGAGGGGAGAGGGTGTGGCAGCAGTCCTAACAGCAGGGTTTTTTTTTTTTGGCTGTGCCCACAGCATTTGAAGGCCCCCAGGCCAGGGACCGAACCCGAGGCACAGCAGCGACAACACCAGAGCCTTAACCACTAGTCCACAAGGAAACTCCCCAGACAGCACAGCACTGAAAGCCCGAGTAGCCCTTCCAGAGAGCAGGTGTCGCCCGTTCACTCTCGCATTCACTCGTTCCTGCCCCGTGCCTTCCTCAGCACCCCGGGCGCCCGGCCCCGAGCCAGCGGAGGGCCTGACGCACGCGGGCCCCGGCCTTTGAGGTGCTCCCATCTCGGCCCGAGGCTCCCGGGAGGCACGTCTGTGTGAGAGCGGGGCTGCCCGCCGCTCTGACAGGGCGGAGAAGAGCTGGCGGGGCTTCGGGGTGGCATCTGCCCAGAGTCCCGAGGCAGGTGGTTCTGAGGGGACCCTCCCGCATGCCCAGGGTGACTCGGGGGCTGGGGGGCACTCGCCAGCCACGGGACTCGCCTCTTCTCGTTTACCAGTGAAAACCTCCTTGTCCCCTCTGCTTGGGGAAGGACCGCATCCTGGTCTGGTGCTTTGTGTCCAGGGGCCAGCAGGCCCTTGGAGGATGTTAAATGCAGTATTACCCACTCATCTTAGCAGCCTCTGCTTTGGTGCCCACTGATAGCTCAAGAAGACGCACAGACGCGCGCGCGCACACACACACACACACACACACACACACACCCCTCTCTCACGAGGTCTGGCAGATGCAATTAGCCTCTAGGTCCCTCAGAATTAGACGCAGGTGGCTAATTGTCCATGCCAGGAGGCAACTGTGGGCACAATCACTCATGTCTCTTTTCCCACTCGCGGCTAATCACGGGTGGGGGGCCCGAGGGGAGGGGGAGGAAATCCGCCCGGCTTGGCCTCGCCCTTCGCCCTGGGCTGTGACCAGCAGCTTCAGTGGCCAGGCTCGTCCTCTGGGCCCGGGGAGGGCTGTAGGGCAGGCGACGGGGAGGATCAGGGTCCTGTGTGGTCCTCGCCGCACCCCATCTGGGGTTTCGTGTGGCTTGTTAGGGTTTTCAGAGCCCTTCTGCACACACTGTTGCAACCAACAGCCACACAGCCGGGAGTGTGTGGTTATCAGAGCCCCTTTTACGGATGAGGAAATCGAGGTTCACCGGGCAGTTGGCAGAGCCTCTGTTAGAACCTAGGTCTGGGATCGCCAAGTCTGAACGCGCCTTTTGTCCCTCCTCTCCTTCCTTTCCTGGGGGATGAGGGGAACAGAAGGTGGCTCCCCAGGGACCGGACGGCAGCTTAAAGCAGAGTAGGCTGGGGACATTCCTAGTGTAGAGGTTCCTCCGTAAATTCTATTTATTTAGTCATTCATTCATTCCCTTTTTTTTTTTTTTTTTTTTGTCTTTTTGCCTTTTCTAGGGCTGCATTCGTGGCATATGGAGGTTCCCAGGCTACAGGTCATATTGGAGCTGTAGCCGCCAGCCTGTGCCACAGCTCACAGGTCTGCAACCTACACCACAGCTCACGGCAGTGCCAGATCCTTAACCTATTGAGCGATGCCAGGGATCGAACCCACAACCTCACGGTTCCTGGTTGGATTTGTTTCCACTGAGCCATGATGGGAACTCCCAATCTTTTCTTTTTTTTCTTTTTAGGGCCACACCTGCGGCATATGGAAGTTCCTGGGCTAGGGTTCGAATCAGAACTGCATCTGCCAGCCTATGCCATGGCCACAGCAAGACCGGATCTGAACCACATCTGTGCCAGGTCCTTAACCCACTGAGCGAGGCCAGGGTTTGAACCCGCATCCTCACAGACACTACGTCGAGTTCTTAACCCACTGAGCCACAATGGGAGCTCCCCTCTATGTAAATTTTAAACAATGCCTGTTTAAGCATCGAAGGTCATCCTCGTCCAAGACCTGTTGGAGGAGCCAAGAGGAGATGGAGGGGGAAAGAGGCGTCTCTGCTTCTCTGCCATCGGCGCTAGTGACAACTTGCAGGTGACTTCAGTGCTGGGCCAAGTGGGACAAGATGCGGCTCCCCAAATGCAAGTCCCGTCCACAGTGAGGGAGGGAACAGAAGACAGATCTCCAGATCAGGAGGCGGAAGTTATGTCCCCTGACGCCCCGCTTACAGGAGACCTTTATCTGGAGTTTCCCGGCTCATGCATTTCTGTGCATTGGCAGTTTGGTTCCCTGAAATTGAGAATGTCTCAAAGACGGAAACGCACCCTGCTGATGCGGGGCTGAGGTGCCTTTGCCTGAAGGAGGGGATTTCCCCTCGACCCAGCTAAGAAAGCAGAGATACTGCACCCGGGAGAGGGGGCTAGTTTAGAATGTTCTGTTTTACTTGAGGGCATATATGTTGTTTTCTCTCTAGCCGTTGCTCTCAAAAGGCCCTGAACACACTTAAAGAAAAGGTATTTTTACATCTTAATTATATCCCAAAAAAGAAAAAAGCACTCTTTCCGCAATGACAACAACTCAGCTCTTGAGCTTCCAGTTCTTAAAAGTCTGGTGTGCGTTAAAGTGCTATGCCTTCATGGGTCCACGTGGTGCTGCATTCATTCATTCATTCACCCGCCTGTCTATTTATTGCTCTGTTTACTCAGTCATGTAACCATCTGGTCATATCCATACTAGCTTCAGTCGGAGAAAAGCTCCAATACATGGTAGAGGCTTAGTGAGAAAAATTCTCCGAGCAGGGAAATGGTTAAAATAAATCAAAATAAAATCGGAGCTGGCTCTGGTGCTTATTCTTAATGACACACAGGAAACTATAAACCAGCCATGCTACGTAATTGACCACTGAGGATTTTTCGTTCTCAGTCAGTTTGAGATGTACCGAATCCAATATCATATCAGTGATTTGATTTGTTAATAATCAAATTGCAAATACCTTTTCATTTGGCTTCAAAAAAGCAAACAGCCATTCGGAATAATTTTTATGGGTCTTGGAATGCAATATAAACTTAAAATATTGTGTTTGCAAGTCCTATTGGCATGACCGTATTATAATTTATATTGGCCTATTTTGATGTACAGTGGCATAATGAAACCTTAAAAAAATATATTCTGCCGAGCTGCGTCTAAACCCAAGCCGGCAGCGCAGATTAATGTAGGAACATCGTGGGGATTCTTTGCGTATTTCCTTAAGGAAGTTTCTAGAGAAGTGCTATTCTGCTCACTGAAACTTTGACTTCAGCAGAGATTACAAGGAAATGTGCCACCTGTCGCCCTTCCAGACCCACTTTTCTGACACCCTCCTCCCTCCGCTGCATTGCCACACCACCCCCCAGGTGCAGTTTTCTCAGCCTGTCGTGGGTGTACCTTTCTTCCTGTATTCAGTTTTCTGTTCCCTCTGTCTGTAATGCCCTTCCTCTCTTCTTTGCTCGGGCAACATCCCTTGGACATTGGGTAACTCCTGGCTAAAACGCCCTTCCTGCTGGGAACTTTCTCTGACGCCCCCAGAATTTATTATTTCCATTCTCCCACAGTAGTTTATTTTTTGCTTTTTTTTTTTTGTCTTTTAGGGTGGCACCTGCAGCATACGGAGTTCCCAGGCGAGGCGTCAAATCGGCGCTGTAGCTGACAGCCTACACCACAGCCACAGCAATGCAGGATCCGAGCTGCGTCGGTGACCTACACCACAGCTCACAGCAACGCCGGATCCTTAGCCCACTGAGCGAAGCCAGGGATCGAACCCTTAACCTCATAGTTACTAGTTGGATTCATTTGCGCTTAGTCACTATGGGAACTCCACCCACAGTAATTTAAAGGAGACCCTATTATAGCGCTTGTCACAGTGTGTTATTGTTACTTGTTTTCACACACCAGACCCTTGAGCTCCTTGAGAACCCAACCAAGATATGTTCAGTTCAAAAGCCCCAGTGTCTACCACCATATCTAGTCCATAATACGTGCTCAGTAAATATCTCTGGAATGGTGCTGTGGATGGATGGATGGGTTTGTGGAGGGACTGAAGGAGCAGTTCTTCCTAGAGGATCATGCTTTCTCTGGCATTGGAAGCATTCAAGCACATGTTATAGAGAATCTTCAGGACCTAGACAGATGTTTGGACCAACTAATCTGTTAGCTTTCTTCCAATCAGAGAGCCTCTTATCCCAGAAATTTTCTAAGTCTTTTCCTCAGCACAGAAATGCAAGGAAGCCTTATTTTGCTTTCAGTGCCTTGGAAAAGAAATCTTTCTTTCTCCTGTAATAGGTAGATGTGTGAGGCTTTCAGTTATAGCTGAAAGAGACAGACAAGGAAAACTACCTGGACGAAGAATCCAGGAATCTGAATTTTTTTTTTCCAGGTCCCACGTGGCTCAGCTGTGTAGCCAAGTGAAGTACTTGCCCAGAGCCACTGAGCTAGTAAGACAGGTTCTGTCTCTGTCCATGCCTCCCAGTACCACTGCCCTCCCCAGCGAACCATCTGTTCCTTTTCCCACGTGTCCCCCTGTTCCTTTTTCTCTTATTTATAAACATATACAATGCACATGGAAATATTTAAAATTTCTAAAAACATAAACAGGATCCTATTTGTGTATGATTCTGTGACCCAGTTTTTGCATCTTGAAAATATGATTTGTTAGCAATTCCAGTTTATCTCACTCTTTTCAACTTCTGCATGCGATCCCAATGGTACAAAGCTACGATAATTTACCCTCCTGGGTTGATGGACAGGCAGGCTGCTTCCAGTGCTACCGTGGACACATTTGTGACGCGTATTTCTCTGCACATGTAGGCGTATTTCTCCAGGATGAGTCCTGGAGGTGGAGCTGCTGAGGTAAAGGCTGTGTACATAAGAGTTTTTGTAGATTCATCCGTAGGGCCCTTTATCAGCCACAGCAACGCCGGATCTGAGCCACACCTGTGACCTGTGCAGCCGGATCCTTAAGCCACCGAGCAAAGCCACGGATCGAACCTGCATCCTCACAGAGACAACGTTGGGTCCTTAACCCGATGAGCCACAATGGGAACTCCAAAGCGCATTTAACCCGAGACCTAGAGGAAGGACGTCCCAGACAGAAGGAAGAGCAGGTGCTAAGCACTTGAGGTGAAAGCACGCTAGGAATGTTCAGGAGCCGCCAGGAGACCGGGGTGGCTGGAGCCCGGGGAGGAAAGGGAGGGACACATGGCCTAAGACATCGCACCGGTTTCCCAGGACTGCTGTGTAAGACAGCATCACCGACGGGGAGCCCCGGAACAGCAGAAATGTGTTCTTTCACAGCTCTAGAAGCTGCGGTCTGAAACCCAGGGGCTGGCGGTGCCCTGCTCTCTCCAAAGGCATCGGGGAGAAGCTGTTGCAAGCCTGTCTCTTCGCTTCCAGCGGCGCCGTGGCCCTGGGCTCCTCATGGTTTCCAGATTCATCACTCCAGCCGGTGCTTTTGTCATCCCGCAATCTTCTCCGTGTGTCTCCGTGAACACCGTCTCCCCTCCGTGTGTCTCTGTGCCTTTTTTCCTCTTCTAATAAGGTTGTCAGTCATGCTGGATGCAGGTCCACCCTCATGATCTCATTTTATGGTCAGATTTTGAGGTACTGGAGAGGTAGAGCCTCGATCTATTTTTGTTTTTCCTTTTACGGCTGCATTTGCAGCAGCATATGGATGTTCCCAGGCTAGGGGTCGAATCAGAGCTGCACCTGCCAGCCTACACTGCAGCTCATGGCAACACCGGATCCTTAACCCACTGAGCGAGGCCAGGGATCAAACCCGCGTCCTCATGGACACTACGTCGGATTCTTAACCTGCTGAGTCACGAGGGGAACTCCAAAAACCACATTTTTAATAATTTCTTTTTTAAAAAACTCTTCTTTCCATAGTTATGTTTCTTTCTCATTTCCATTATTTAACTGGCCCTCCCCCCCCCCCCACCCCGGTATCTTTCTGGCCTCTT
>PVHT021183632.1:8289002-8422962 GCA_004024745.2 Catagonus wagneri
CGCCAGATGGCTATTAAAATGGTCACAGCTGGGGGATGGAGGCCCTGGAAGGCACACTCGGGTTGTCTGCATTCAGTGATACAAGACAACATCCTCCAGCCCCAAAGAAGGTCAGCCTTGGCGAACCAGGAATGGAGGCACGACGGTGAATGCACGTTCTGGTTAATTCGACCCTCTGCCTTCCTGGGTGTGGCGCTACCGTACCAAATTCCCACGTGCTGGGCGCCTTAAACCACAGATCAGCATCGCCTCCCAGGTGGAGAGGCCGGAGGTCAGAGCCAGCCTGCGGGCCCAGGGGAGGTCTGCAGGTGCCTTGGCCTCGCTGAGAAGAGTTCGAGTGGCGAGGTGGGCGGTCAGTGCTGCGGGAAGATATTTGAGGTCTAGTCGCTTCAGAGCCACACGGCTGAGTCCCTGAGCCTCTGCCCTAGACCCCCATGGATTTGCTTTTTATTTCCTTCATGCCCCCTTGGGTTGGTCAGACACACTCAATGCACGTCCTTAAGGGAGGGATGCTTCTAGAAAAAAGGTCTGAGTGAGAACACACTCTTCTAACGCCCGAGCATTTTTGCTCCCAACTTCAGGACTTCAACCAAGTGGATCAAGTCCTTTCTCCTGAACCAACAGAACTCTGACTGGAAAAAAACTATAAATAAGAGGGCTTTGAACAATGAGATTTGCCCGGGGCTCCTGACACGCACTGTTGGGAATAAAGGCAAAGCTCCACCTTGCAAAGAAAAGACCCAAACAGTGGGCGAGGAGGGGGTGGTCAGGGCTGAACTATCGGAAAAGTCCAGCGTTCACAGTTTTGGGAGTTCCTGTTGTGGCGCAGCGGCTTAAGAATCCAGCTAGTATCCATGAGGACGGGGGTTCGATCCCCGGCCTCTCTCAGTAGGTTAAGAATCTGCTGTTGCCATGAGCTGTGGTGTAGGTCACAACTCGGACCTGGCGTTGCTGTGGCTGCAGCGTAGGCCGGCAGTTGCAGCTCTGATTCGATCCCTAGCCGGGGAGGTACAGCCCTAAAAAGCATAAATTAGCAAATAAATAAATAATCACGGTTTCCTGTGCATGCATTTTATTTTTGGAGGGTAGGAGACTCGGGTAAACCGATATACAGCAAGGAACTAACAACTAAAATGAGGCACATTAACATGAAACAGCGATTCACAATAGGCCTCGTTCAACGCCCAAAGCCCGCGGCTAGAGCCCTCGTTTTGAATTTGGAGGATGACGCGTGTGGGCTTTTGCGTAACTGCAAAGTCCCGATGGCAGTTCCAGCGCGCGGGGTCTTCCAGCCTCTGGTGAGTGACGAGCTAGACAGTCTCGTGCGGCCCAGTCCTCAAGGGGGAGGGGACTCACCGGGGAGGGGGTGGCAGCCAGCCGACCTTTCTTCCTCCGACAAAAGCGGTGATGCCTTTGTCAGGCCCCACTTGGAAACACAGTATCAGTCTTGCCTTATCCATATTATTGACGGGTTGTGGGTATTCTACTGTAATTACGTCAAAAATGAAATATTTCGAACTGTGACGGACAGGTTGATTACAATAATGCGTGTGATTAAACCCAGGGCCTGCTTGCATAACGAAAGAGAGACTGTCAGGGGCAATTAGCTGGATTTTCTTTAAAGTTTGCCAAGATTTCTCCTGTTTTTCACTGTGTTGCTGCGGAATAACCCAGGGAGGCCCCTGGTGGCAGGCACCCTTGGTATCGTCCTCAGAAGAGCCAGAGGGCCCAGAGGAAGGGCTAAAAGGAACCCTTGGCTCCCATCTCTTACAGGTGAGCTTTGCCAGCCTTGGGCTTGAACCAAGGATGGAGACTGTTGAGATTCTCTCTCCATCTCTCTCTCTGGCTCACGCTCTGTCTCTCTTTCTGGGTACCAGGAGTTAAGAATTATCAATCTTGGGGAGACCCAATTCAACCCATAGCGACTGTTCAGAAAGCTGGTCCTTCGCCCAGACCTAACAGGCGGCTTGCAACCCT
Source organism: Catagonus wagneri (assembly GCA_004024745.2). Classification (NCBI taxonomy): domain Eukaryota; kingdom Metazoa; phylum Chordata; class Mammalia; order Artiodactyla; family Tayassuidae; genus Catagonus; species Catagonus wagneri. The sequence goes on from PVHT021183632.1 coordinate 8,290,980, forward strand.
CAACCCCCCGGGCAGCCAGTAATCGGCTATCGTGTTGCAGAGACTCTTAGATTCAGAATGAGAATCTGAGTATAGGTCTTCCGTCCCTGAGCCGGGCCTGGGTCTTTCCAGGAGTGGCCTGGAGAGGAGGCTTGCCCCCTCCAGGACCCTCTTTCTCCTTCTGGGGAATGGCCTTCCCTCCCCCAGTCCTCTCAGCCCTGTCACTTCTGGTCAGAAGGCCAAGGGGAGACTGAGCTTCACCTGTGGCTGTTTCAGATAGACTCTGAGCCTGGCGGGGAGATGAATGGCTTGAAATTCCCCCAGATGCCTTCCTCAAGGGGAGGTTTTGGCTGGCTTTGCAGAGAGGTCTTGCATTTGACCTGGAAGATCACTGCAGAGCTGTGGGAATGAAATACGACAGACGTGGCGTTATTGCCCAGTTCCTGGAATTGCATGAAATTTTCATTAATTAAAGAAACCCACCCACTAATTATGTTCATATTTATCCTGTGTTCTTTCTCAAACCGGCCAGTGTCCCTATGATTTTAGAATTGTGGCTAAATGAAGTGACACTTGCTAGGGCACGAGACAGAGTGAGAATGAACTAAGAAATAGGGGACGTGCCTGAGAAGCGTGTGTGTGTGTGTGTGTGTGTGTGTGTGTGTGTACACGAGTGCACACACTACTTCTTATCTTTTCACAAGATAATTTTTTTTTTACTAGATTTGATGCTCTGAGCCTGTTCAGTGTTCTGTGCATCCTTTCTATACACTACACCCCAAAACTTAGTGGCGAAAGACAACAGCCGTTTCATTGTAGGCACAACTGTGTGGGTTAGGGATGGGGGCAGGGACGGGAGACGGCAGGGCTCTGCTCTCAGATGACTTGAACAATTGGAGTTGGCTGAACGGCTCAACCAAGCTGCATTGCTGGAGCCTGGGTCCTGGCTGCCAGCTGTGTTCCTCGCTTCTTCTCCACTTTGCTGGAATTGGACTATCCAAGATGGCTGTTTCACTCACGTCTGATGACTGGGCTGGGATGACTGGAACAGCTGGGCTGGCTGGGCAACTTACTCTCAGTTCATAGCTCCAAGTGGCTACTTGGGCTTCCTTACAGCATGGTGGTCCTAGGAGAAAAGGACAGCTGACCCCTTTCTGGAGAAAGAATTCCAGGACAAGATGGAAACTCCAAGGGTTCTTATTACCTAGACTTAGAATTCTCAGTGTCCCTTCTCCCACATTCTGTTGACCAAACAAGTCACTAAGGCCAGTCCTGACTTGAGAGGAAGGGAAAAAAACTCCACCACCCCCTCAGAAGACTGACTGAATTTACAGCCATCTTTCTGCTTTACTTTTATTGATTTTACTTGTTTATTTATTTTTTATTTTTGGCTACATTCACGGCACGTGGAAATTCCCAGGCCAGGAACTGAATACACTCCAGAGCAGTGACCCCCACCACAGCAATGACAACACTGGATCCTTAACCCACTGAGCCACCAGGGACCTCCCGTCTTTCAGCTTTAAGGCTCATCCTGCTTATCAGCGCAGGGGGTCTCTCCAAGCTCTTCTCTACTGGGTTTCAGAACTACTGTTCTTAACCACAGACCTAACTGTGGCATCCTCCAGCCCGTTGCACACCCACTCATGTGCACGCACGCGTGCACACACATACACACACACACACACACACACAGACAATACAGAGAGCTCTTCAGCTGCCTTTGAAGGATATCTAAGCTCCTTGGCATCCACCGTTCGGTGAGTTCTTCACGGCCTAGCCCTACTTCCCTTTTTTAAAAAAACTTATTTTATTAAAGTGTAGCTGATGTGCAATGTTACGTTGCTTTCTGGTGTACTGCAAAGTGATTCATATATATACATGCACACACACACATATATATACATATATATTCTATGTGTGTGTATACACATATACATATATACACATATGTATATAAATTCTTTTTCATATTCTTTTCCATTATGGTTTGCCATGGGATATTGAACACCGTTCCCTGTGCTATGCGGTAGGCCCTTGCTGTTCACCCAGCCTGTATATAACAGTTTGCATCTGCTGATCCCAGAATCTAGCCCTTCCCTCCCCCACCTGCCTACCTACCTTCCTGCTGCTCTCGCCCCATCCCCTACTCTCCATCATAATTTAGTTACACCAGTCCCTCCGTATCCACGGGGCAACTGGCTCCAGGATCCCCCACCCACCGTGGCTACCAACCCCGTGCATCTCAGCCCCCTTTTCTATAATGACCTAGTACAGTCAGCCTCTCTAACCACTGGTTCTAGGTCCAGGAACTCAATCCTTTCGGTGGGACCCGGAACCCGCAGATGCCAAAGGCCGCCTGTACTTGAAATTCCAGAAATCCCCGTGTCTTCCTTCAGCGCCTTTGCACCTGCTGCCTCCGCGGCGTTCCTGGCTCCTCGACCACTTCCTCAGGTAGCAGCTCACCTTTCAGACAGAGCTTCTGTGACATGCGCCCCACCCAGCGCCCCCCCCGCCAGGTGCGCCTTTATCTTAGGCACCTTGTCCCTCCGCGTGGTAATTATCCGATCTCGCGTCCGTCTTCCTTGTAGACAATGAGCTCTCGGCAGCCAGGAGCCGTGTTTTTGCGGGGGTCGTCTTTGGTCTTTGCCCGGGAGGGAACGCGGAAGCAGAGCGCACCTTGTGAACGTGGAGCGATGTAGGAGTTGGTGCTTCGAGAACAGGCGGTCGCTCGAGGTGGCTGGAGGCACGCTTCGTGTTAGAATTCCCCAGTGGAAGCCCGTGAAGCATCGGCAGGAATCGGAGCTAAGAAAGAACAGAAAATTCTGTTTCAGCGTCTGAAATCTCGGAGGCCTGCGCCCCAAGTGCTTTGTGCCTTCCGTTATTGCCGTGGGATAGTGAGAGCCTCGCCGGGAAGATGTTCCTCGCTGTGGAATGAGTTCGGGAAGCCCAGGATCAGAGGAAAATAACAATTTCCCCTCTGGCTGTAGGAGTTAAATACACCGATGGGCACCGCAAACCTCCTTGCAGAAACTATAGGATGCCAGAGTTCCCGTTGTGGTTCAGTATATAAGAACCTGACTAGTATTCATGAGGATGTGGGTTCGATCCCTGGCCTCACTCAGTGGGTTAAGGGTCCGAGGTTGCCGAGAGCTTCAGTGTAGGTCGCAGACATGGCTTGGATCCTGAGTTGCTGTGGCTGTGATGTCGGTCAGCTGCTGCAGCTCTGATTCGACTCCTAGCCTGGGAACCTCTCTATGTCGTGGGTGTGGCCCTGAAAAAAAAGAAAAAAAAAAAAAGCAAGTATAGGATGCCATGTTTCCCAAACTTGCTTCACTCCGGAACCCTACTCCAGGGTGCATGCGTGGGTAATGAACTTTATTCTGGCTTCCCACTGGTGCTCTGCCCACAGCCCTTTCAGAGGCTATTGCTGCCTTTGGTCCATGACCACCTAGCAGCCGACCATATGTCCCAGGATCCAGCTACTGGCAACTGTCAGTTACCAGGAGGTGCCAATTATATTATTTTCTCCATGGGCCTGAGCTGAAAGGTCACAAGGACTGGGGACAGAGGCAGCCTTATGGGTTCAGGCACAACAGAAGCGATCAGGACCGTTCTCCCCCTGTTTTAAAAACTGAAGTATAGTTGCTGTGCAGTATCATGTAAATTGCAGGTGTGCAGTATAGTAGCTCACAAGTTTAGAGGTTATATTTCATGTGCAGTTATTATAAAATATAGGCCACATTCCCCCTGTTGTACGATCTGTCCTATTTTATATGTAAAAGTTCGTGCTTAGTCCTCTACCCTTATATCGCCCCTACTTCCTTCCAGTTGGCAACCACGGGTTTGTTTTCTATATCTGTGAGCCTGCTTCTTTGTTTTTTTAAGACACAGTGCAGTTATTTATTTATTTATTTTTGTTTTTAGGGCCACACCCGTGGCCTATGGAAGTTCCCAGGTTAGGGGGTCAAATCGGAGCTACAGCTGCCGTCCTACGCCACAGGCACAGCAACGCCAGATCTGAGCCACGTCTGCAAGCTATACCACAGCTCACAGCAACACCAGATCCCTAACCCAACGAGCGAGGCCGGGGATGGAACCCGAGTCCTCATGGATACTAGTCAGATTCATTTCCGTTGAGCCACAACCGGAGCTCCTATGAGTCTGCTTCTGTTTTTGTTATATGATTCACTAGTCGGCTGCGTTTTCTGGATTCCACCTCTAAGTGATGTCATACAGTATTTGTCTTTCTCTGTCTGACTTATTTCACTTAGCGTCATACCCTCCAAGTCCATCCGTGTTTCTGCAAAACTGTCTTCGTTTTATGTCTAAGAGTCCATTGTACATATGTATACATCTTCTCCATTCATCTCTTGATGGACACTTAGGTTGCTTCCATGTCTTGGCGGTTGTCAATAATGCTGCTGTGAACTTTGGGGGAGCATGCATCTTTTCAAATTAATTTTCTTGGATATATACCCAGGAGTGGAATTGCTGAGTCATATGGTAGCTCTAGTTTTAGTTTTTCGAGCAACTTCCAAAGTGTTTGCCACAGTGGCCGCCCCCGTGTGCATTCCCGCCAGCCGTGTAGGTGGAGGGTTCCTTTCCCCACATCCTTACCAAACCCTTTCTGACGATCGCCGTTCTGACAAGTGGGAGGTGATGTCTCACTGTGGTTTTGATGCGTAGCTCCCTGACACTTAGCAATGGTGAACATTTTACAATGACAGTTCTGTGACTTACTCAAATGCCCCTTTACAATGAGGAAGCGGAGGCTTCGAGAAAGTGACTGTCCTGCCCAGGGTAAGGCTGAGAGACCAGTGGTCTCCGCACTCTCACTGTGGGCTTCTTTCCATTGCACCACTGTTCTCAGTGTGACCCGAATCCCTTAGTTATTGAAGAATGAGGTCCGTGAGGGACCAAGAATCTACCTTCAAGTACCTCTATGTACCCGGCTTCTTAGCAGCTGCAACAAATCAGCCCCTCCTCCCAAGGGTCCTGGGAGTTGAGAACATGGAACTGATGTTACAGGGGAGGTGACCCCACCAAGGACACACATTGGAAGAAATGAGGAGAGTTAGAATTAAGCTCCCTGGGCTTACTTCTCAATTCTGGGTGGCTAGATGCCTTTGCTTGAGTCATGTGCCTGAAGAGGCTTGTTGCAGTTCAGCCAGGGTGGTTTGGATGGCTGCGAATCGGCGTATGGAAAGTGCAGTCCTCTGAAACCTGCCTTACTCACCAGCTGGAGGTCGGAGCCCGCCAAGGGATTAGCTGCTGCATGGGGCCGCTTCCAGAGAAGGCGTCTGGGGAAAAGGATCAATGGTAGAATTGGTAGATCCAGCAAGGCTTTTGCAATAAAAGCGTTTTATGCCTCGTGTTCAAAGCATTTAAGTGCCTTTTAGATCACAGACTGAACCATCGACATTATAAAGTGGAACCTTTTAATACCAAAATACACTTCCAGAGTCAAATTCCATTATGGGAAAAAGCATTTCACGGCACCAGGCTAGATAATAATTCTCTCACATGTAATAGGGTGTATGAAATGTTTGATGATAAACAGAGTTTCTCAGCATTGTAATAAGATTCACACTGCTGTGTGTGTGTGTGTGTGCGTGTGTGCGTGCATGTATGTAGAAGAAGTTCCATCTCATTTTGGACCCTAGTTTCTTTATCGGTAAATAGTAGGAATTGGACTTGATGGGCCAGGAGGTGCTTCCTGCTGTCAGATTATATAGAAAAGCCATCTTCCCACTCTTGGTTTCCATTTCCTCATCCTTAAAATGAGGGCTTTTGAATCAATCAGGAAATTTTAGTTGCAAGTGATAACTCAAAGTGGCTTTAGCAAAAAAAAAAAAAATTAAATTAAAAATTTTAAAAAAGGGTAACTATAACGGCTCACATCACTGCAAATCTCAGGAGGGTTCTGGGTTCAGCAGAGTTGCATCCTGAAGCTCCAGCAATGTTACCAGGACCTTGGTTCCACTCTGTCTCTTGATATTGGGCATCACCCAGGCCCCCCCTTTATTCTGCTGTCCCCTTGCCCAGGTTTACATTCTCACTGCTTGGCCACATCAGCAGAAGGAGAACCTCTTCGGAGTTCTGCTGTGGCTCAGCGGGTTAAGGATCCGGCATCGTCACTGCAGTGGTTTGGGTGGCTGACGTGGCATGATTCCATCCCTGGCCCAAGGGAATTTCTTTCTCCCAATATTTCCAACCAAAGCCCCTGGATCGACTCTCATTGGCTCATATTGGATCACGTGTCCATCCCTCAGCCAATCACCATTTTCAGGTACAAACTTCACTCACTGGCCAGGCCTGGGTTCCATGCCCACCCAGAGCCATTGTGGGGAAGGGGGTCAGCCCCTTCTTCTGTGAAGATAAAGTTACAGAGGATGGTTCCCCTTTGGATTCATGGGGAGCAGCTGATAGAGGAAGGGGGAGACGAAACGGGAGATATCCATGGGGTCCGAACTGGCTCCAGCCGGTCACGTCTTGCTCAAGCTGTAGAAGCTTGTGAATGACCGATGCTTGGTACCAGAGGCACTTTGGAGATTATTAAATTCACTGTTTCTGCTTCAAACTAAAGACACAGAGGCTCAGAGGGGGGAAACGACTTACCCAAGATCACTTGAGTCTTCAGTAGCAGGCCTACCGGAAAATTCAGGTCGCTTACCCTCAGCTCCTCGGTCTTGGACTCTCCTCTTTAAATCATGCAGCTAGGGAGGCGTCCTCAGGAGGGCTGACCCAAGGGAGCTTCCTCTTAGTCTCTGGTTAGGGTCTTGCTGTTTGTACTTGCTTCTGCTGACAGCAACCCTTTGGCACAGCCAGTTTAGGCTATTGGTTGGCCAATGCCGTCCAAGTTTCCTTAGGCAGAGTCAGGAGTCGCAGGTGTGATTTTTGATTCACCCCTGATTTGCTCTGTACTCTTGCTCAAGTCACTTAACCTCTCTGGGCATCCATTTCTTGATTTGTAAATTTACCCTTTTTTCAGCGTTCCCTCCTCATTGCTTCTCTCCCCACAGATACCCCCCTCCCCGGCAACTCTTGTGTTCTAGAAGGGGATGGAAGACACTCCTCCACAATTGTGGTTTTCATGAAGTCTCAGGTCCCTTCTCTCAGGAAGAGCTCGTAGTTTAACAACAGAATTTAGAGAATACAGGGGCGCTCTAATACGAGTGTTTCAGGCAGTGTGGGGTGGCTGTAGCCCTGGCTTTGGAGAAGACGCACCTGGTTCAAACCTTGACTCCTCCAGGTGTGTGACCTCGAGCAGCTGGTTTAACCTTTTCAGCCTTTGTTTCCATCTCATGGGAGTGGGGAACTTTCAGAGTGGTTGTGCTCGGGCCAGAGCAGGCTCCAATTTGTGGAGCACATATGGCAGCGGGGGACATGCCCAGCAACATGTGGGCTCAATGGGAAATTGTCAGCACAGGCTCCTCTCTGTTTGCCATTAAAGGGAATTAAGGCAGTGACACCATCATGGCTGGCATACCGGGTTGAATCCTGTCCTCAACAATACATGTTCAAGTCTTAACCCCTGGACTGGAAATGTGACCTTACTTGGGAATAAGGTCTTTGCAGCAGTAATCAAGTTGAAGATGCTGAGATGAAATCATCCTGGGTTTATAGGGTGGGCCCTAAATCCAACAAATACTGTCCCGAAAAGAGAAAAGAGAGGGAGATTTGATGCACACAGAGAAGAAGGCCATGGGAAGATGGAGGCAGAGATTTAGAGTGGTGCTGCCACAAGCCAGGGATGCCAGGAGACTCCAGAGGCTGGAAGAGTCAAAGAAATCTCCCCGAGAGCTTTTGAGGGTATGCGACCCTGCTGATACTTTGATTTTGGACTTCTGGCCTTCAGACCTGTAAGGGAACACATTTCTGTTCTTTCAAAATTTTTGGGAGGTTCCTTTTAGGGCCACACCTGCCACATATGGAGGTTCCCAGGCTAGGGGTCGAATTGGAGCTGCAGCTGCGGGTCTACACCATAGCCATAGCAACGCCGGCTCTGAGCCGGTATCTATGACCTACACCACAGCTTGCGGCAATGCTGGATCTTTAACCCACTGAGCGAGGGCAGGGATCGAACCCACATCCTCATGGATACTAATTGGGTTCGTTACCCTTGAACCATCACAGGAACACCTCTTTTAACCATTTTTAAACTTTCTTTTTGGCTTGCTTTTTGGGGAGGGGTTGTTTGTTTTTACCATTTGTGACAATCTGTCGTGGCTGCCACAAGAAAGTAATACAGCTACCCACCTAAGTTTATGATAAACCAGAAACTTTCTAAGTTCTGTAGTGTTGACTCAAGCCTCCTTTCTGGCTACAAAGAATTCCCATCTCTGTCTTTCTCTCTCTCTCCCTTTCCCCCTCCACTCCGTTCATTCTCAGCATGCGCCCTGTCTTTACTTCAGTTTGATCACCCATGGAAAGTTCCCCTGCTGAGCTGATTAATCAAAAGACTGCGTCATTCATAGTACACTTAGGCCATTGCCGATCGTCCTTAAAAATAGTAACAGATAGGTACAAATAAACCCAGCTACAAGGCAGAGTGATTATTGGTAATTTAATTCCCTCAAGGGTCATGAGAGGGGGTGGAATTATATGGCAGGAATGCATTTTTAGTGATTCGTGTTTACCAGTAGAAAATATATTCCTACGTCGTACGCGCTGAGGCTTTGGTGAGTCACCCAGCGCAAACTACTCATTTACTCATTCCCCAGGTTTTTACTGGGCTGTGTACCAGGCACTGTGTAAGCCCTCTGCTCTTTCTACGTCTAGTTTCAGGAGACAAACAGCCAAATGGGCAATGACATTGGGTGGTTGAATTTGATGGTGAGTGCTTTAAAGGAAGGATGCAGGGTGCCGAGAGCGGGGTCCTTAAATGCAACGGTTGAGGGCGTGGGCTCTGGAGGCAGAGTCCTTGAGTGGAAATCCCCAGCCCTGCCAGTCACCAGCCCTCTGACTAAAATAAGCTACCGACGTGGTTGGGCCTCCATGGCTTCCTTGCCTAGTCCTTGGACGTATATAACCTTTCCTCTTCAGCCTTGGTACTTTTGGGGTTTCAAAGGACAGTCTGAAATGAACCAGAAATTAATCAAGTCCCACCAGCTTGGTGGGGCTCAGACTCCAGACTCAATCTCCCGTGTGGCGGACAGCAGCTGAATTCTCTGCCTGCTCTTTCAGTCTTCCAACTGTAGTTTCCCTTTGGGGCACCTTGGGATTTTTCTCTCATGCAGGTGCAAATTCATTCATCAGCCAGAGATTTCGAGGTGTTTATATGGAGGTTTTAGGGCTGCCGCTGTGTCTCCCTCTAGTCTTCGATCCCCCGTCCCTCGCCAGTTTCCAGTTGTCCCAACAGTTCAGACTTTACCCTCTGACTCCTCAAGCTAAAAAGACTGTGGCTTTCTTCTTGAGTTCCAGCCACCCTGTGGCTGATAGACTGGGGAGTGCCGTCAGTGGAAAAGTTAGATAGACATGGATCTCCTGCAGTGTGGCTCCCTTTCTTTTTTCTTTTTTTCTTTACTGTCTTCTTAGGGCTACACTGCGGCATGTGGAGGTTCCCAGGCTAGCGGAACCTCTGCAGATGGGAACTCTGGCTCCCTTCTCTCAAGGGATCACATTCCCTGTGGTTTCCGCCTGTGCTGGCTGCTGTCCAGTGGGAGGTGAGCATGAATAAGTGATTTTGCCATTACCACTGGGATTCTGTTTTTTCAATCCACACTGACTTTTGTTTTTTCGGCCACACCCACAGCATATGGAAATTCCTGGGCCAGGAATGGAGTCTGAGCTGAGCTATGACCTATGTCACAGCTGCGGTAACAACAGATCCCGAACCCACTTCACTGTGCCAGGAATTAAACCAGCACCTCCACAGAGACCAACTGGATCAGTAACCCACTGTGCCATAGCGGGAATTCCCCACACTTGCTCCTTGGGTTAGTTCATCCATTCTCGTGGGTAATCCATTGTCATTTCTAACAAGCCAACTATATGCTGATAATTCCCAAGTTTTTATCTCCATGCTCTGAAATCTATGTGGATATGAACATAAAGATGGAGGAAAGGGCATTAAAGACCTAAAAGTTGGAGCCGAAGAAGTGTTAGCAGGAAACACCATAAATAAGCTTTCAGAAAAGGAAACAGGAGCTTGAGCAAAACAGTGGTATAGAGGCCAGGAGGAGAAAGCGCTTCAGGAAGGGAGAGTGGGCAGTGGTGTCGAATGCTGCGAGGAGGCGGGTGAGATCCACACTGGGCAATGGTCATTGTCAGTAGTAATGCATGGTCACCGGTGACCACAGCAGGAACATTTGTGAAAGAGGCAGACGGCGTATTGGAGAGGTCAAAGGGGAGATGAAGACTCAAAGACACAGGAGTTCCCGTCCCGGCTCAGCGGTAATGAACCCAACTAGTATCCATGAGGACGCCGGTTTGATCCCTGGCCTCACTCCGTGGCTTAAGGATCTGGCATTGCTGTGAGCTGTGTTGTAGCTCATGGGTGTGGCCCTAAAAAGAGAAGAAAAAAGGACTCAAAGATACAAACACGGACATAGATGGAGTGAGAGGAGCTGCAGCTAAGGAAGGTACGGTCCCTGGGGGCTTCATGAGACAAGAGCAGCTTTTTACAGTTTCTCTTAAGCACCAAGGCTCTTTCATACCCCCCATGTTTTTGCGTAGGACTTTCCCCAAGCTAGGAATGCCCTTCCCATCTCTGTCTGCTTCATTCATTCCCACTCATCCTTCAGAGCTCCACTCGACGGTCCATTCTCACCCAGCAGCCACTCCCCCTGCTAGGTCAGGCATCTCTTCTCTCCTTTACGCATGCATGTAAGTACGTATGTAAGCATGTATGCATGTATGTACACATGTATTTATACGTGTATGTGTCTTCACACCCTCTCACTTCCCTCTGTCACAGCTAGTGGGGTTTCAGAATCCAGATAATGAACACTCTACTTCCTTTTGTCTGAGTCCTGAATAAACTGAGACACAGACATAGAGTCAAACAGATGAAGAGCAGAATGTCAGCGTCATAATCCCTGATGCTGGATTGGAGAGCAGGGCCTGAGCTGTGGACCAATGGGCTTCCTCAGGCTTTGGCCCCAGATCTAAACCTTGGGACGCCACCCCTCGGCCAGGCCAGACACAGGCAGAGGCAACGGGGATCCCTGCTTCCCAACCCCCGTGAGCCTCAACTGAGTGGCTTGTGCTTCTAGAGCTGAGTCGGGAGAGCGGGCTGGTCCTGAGACGAGTTTTCTTAACCCATGGATGGGGGAGCAGGCAGGCAGATCAGACAGAGAGAGGAAGGCACGCAGCTCCATGCTCAGTGCCTCCTCCTCGTCTCACCAGTTTGACAAATCACTTCTTTTTCTTCTTTTTTTGTCTTTTTAGGGCTGCACCCTCGACATATGGACAGTCCCAGGATAGGGGTTGAATCCAAGCTGTAGGTGACAGCCCACAGCACAGCCATAGCAACACCAGATCCGAGCCACGTCTGCGATCTACACCACAGCTCACAGCAACGTCGGATTCTTAACCCACTGAGCGAGGCCAGGGATCGAACCGGCATCCATGTCACTTCTCATTGACGGAGAGTGAGCAGGAGAAAGGCTAGCATTCTATTCTAATCCTGCTTCCTCTGGGGAGTGGAATGGAATTATCCTTAGTGGGAACTTGAGAATGAGAACAGCAATCCCTGCATAAACAACACTCCCTGTCCTGTAACTGTCACTCTGTGTCCATCCGCCCTTATAGAGTGTGTGGCCTCTTAGGGACAGCAATCTTGTCCTGTTTAACCCTATCCTAAGGACCTAGCACAACATTCAGGGCATAGTAGGTGCTCAGTAAACCTTTGTTCAACAGGAAATGAATGCACTTCAGTTTAATGTAGTGGATGCATCAGAGGGCTTGCACCGAGTCCTGAATCCTCTTAAAGCTGCTTAACAGATTTTTGCAATACCCGAGGCCCTATCGCTAATGCTGGGACCACTGACAGAAGAAAGAATGATCAAGTTCACAAATTATCCCGCGGCTTATATTTTAATTCCCAAAGATAGATGTTACCTCAGTTAGGTCATGCTTTCCGCCTCTGTTGCAGGTGTTAGCTTATGAAAAATATTGGCTGAGCTCAGCTCCCTGGTGTGAAATGCAAATCCTGGGAAATTGCAATCTGGGTTTCTTTTATTAATGGTCACTAATGGTCTGCAATCAAGCCACACCTGTTAGGGGCAAAACAACAATTGACTTGTTTGCTAGACGTGAGTATAATTTATCAACAGCTTGATTATTCATTCTGTCTCAAGGTATTAGCCAGAGACATATATGCAGAAAAAGAGGGAGAAAGTCCACTGATCTAGTTTTAGTAGACAGTATGGAGTTATTATGGCCTTGGGATCAGGCAGTCCTGAGTATAAAGTCCTATTCTGGGCAGTTTCCATGTGGCTCACTGGGTTAAGGACCTGATCTTGACTCTGTGAGGAGACAGAGTCCCTGGCCTTGCTCAGTGGGTTAAGGATCTGCAGTTGCTGCAGGCTGCAGCATGGGTCACAGATGAGGTTGGATCCGCTGTTGCCATGGTTGTGGTGGAAGCTGGCAGCTGCAGCTCCGATTCAACCCCTAGCCTGGGAACTTCCACATGCCGCAAGTGTGTGGCCCTAAAAAGAAAAAAAAAAAAAGTCCATACACCGCAAGTGTGAATGTAAAAAGAAAAAAAAAAATTTGTCGCTAACAAGCCACAACCACAGTTAAAGATCTTGTTCTCACCTGTTAGATGATGATGGTCAGACCTGCCTCTCGGGGTTGATAATAAGGATTAAATGTCAGCATCCATCAGAGCCTCCCGTCATAGGCATGCGATGCTTTTTTCATTCCTGTCCCCTTTTGCTATTTTCTAGGAATTCCGTTAATCGACACCCGAGCTTGACAGTTATCTGAATGATCAGAGTGCAGATTTCTGAAGCTCTTCGGCCATGTGTCTTCTTCACTGTGAATCCTACATCCCTCTGCCGTCGGGGACGAGCATCATCATGGCCAGTGTAAAGCCGAGTCCAAATCCTGCTTCCACCACTTATCAGCTGTATGATTTTGGGCAAATTGCCTAAATTGGTCAAAACTTAATTTCCTCACCTGTAAAATGGGCTAATAGTGGTACCTACCTCACGGAGGTGCCAGGCAAACCAAAGGAGATACTAGAGACAAAGGACTTGGGGCCGTATCTGGCATGGGGTAACTGCTAAAATATGTCGGTTTCTATCATTTTAAAATAATTGCCGATAGCCTAATTGCTAGGCTGTGGGTTTAGTTAAAGCAAGGAGGTGGTGAGGGCGATGATGAGCGGAAAAGAGGAAAAATGAATCTTCCACCCAGCGACTATATTTGGCAACAAGTCTCTCCAATCCTCTTGTGATAAAAGGATTCTGTTTTGTTCAGGGCCCCTTTGAGTCTCCTAATAATGCTTATATATAGTGCCTTTTGTCCCAGAATCTTGGAGCTTCCCTGAAATTAAACCACAACGTGTTGGATGGTTGCAAAGATAAAAGCAACAATTTGCTTTTGTTTTTTTGGAAAAACTCTCCTTCCTTTCCTAGTTTGCAACTTGGCAGCTGGATCTGAACACATACGTGTGTTTGCCCCGGGGTCTGTGGCAAACCATTGACAGTAAGCAATGACAGCTGCTTGTAGCTTGAGCCCTGGAGATGGAGCGGCAGGAGCGATGGACCTCATTTTGTTTAGGAAGAGAGAAATAAGAGAGCGATGAACAGAAGGAGGAGGCAAAACCTTTACTGAGTGCCTACCAGGGACCAGGAAGTTTACACATGCAATCACATTTAATCCTGACAGCTGCTAGCATTTACAGATGAGGGAGGGAGCTCAGCAAGGTTAATAATTTATTCAGGGTCACACAGCAATTAAATGGCAAAGGGAAGTTCCAGACTTGGGTTTGTCTCTGGCATAAGACACATCCCCCATTACATTAGCACACAGCTTTCCTCTTTCTGTAAGTATGTGTGTCTTCACTTTCAAAAAATGTGGAGCAGGAGAAAGGAGGAAAATTCCATCCCTTGGGAGTTTGGGCAAGTCAGTTCAGGTGTGCAATGTGGGGGGGGTGGAATGAAGAGGAGACATGGGAGTTCCCATTGTGGCTCAGCAGGTTAAGAACCTGACTAGTATCCATGAGGACAAAGGTTTGATCCCCGACCTCGCTCAGTGGGTTAAGGACCTGGAGTTGCTGTAAGCTACAGCGTAGGCCGCAGATGTGGCTTGGATCCCACATTGCTGTGACTGTGGCGTAGGCCTGCAGCTTCAGCTCCAGTTTGACCCCTAGCCTGGGAACTTCCACAGGCTGCAGCTGCAGTTATAAAAAGAAAAAGAAAAAAAGAAGAGAAGAGATGATCTGGAGAGAAGTTTTGAGGAAGCGAGCACCAGGGATGCTAGAATTTAATCAAATCTAAGATTCCATCAATGCTAGGGTGCACCATTATTTTATGTGCTACTAATAGAGAAACAATAAAATAACTGCCAACTGCAACTGGCATTGACTGTAAGATATGCTCTGATTTCAGAGACAATAAAATGTGAGAAGCTTGCGTGTTAGAATCATATGAAATGTCATTTTTTGGGACTGGCTCCTCTCCTGTATTAGCTGGAGTATAATGCAGGACATGGTGACCATTCTAGTAATTTAAGCACAAAGGGATTTAATATAGGGAATTAGGCCCTTGTAAAATCACCGAAGGGCTGGACTAGAGCACGGCAAAACTGCCTTACCTGGGAAGCCACTAGCTCTGCCACAATCAGAAAGGGGAAAGCTGTCATTGGGACCGGAGAGTTCAGGAATTCTGCAAGAGTGCTAGCCACTCACATAGTCAGAGGGCACACAGCCCACCACTCCCACTCCTGACACCAATTGCAAGTGTGGTGGAGCGTTCCCCAAAACACCCTCAGGTCTTTTTTCGTTTGTTAGTTTTGTTTTTTTTGGCTGCATCCACGGCACGCGGAAGTTCTCAGGGCAGGGAGTGAACCTGCACCACAGCAGTGGCCTAATCTGCTGCAGTGACAACCCTGGATCCTTAGCCCACTGGGCCACTAGAGAACTCCCTACCCTCAGTTTTGATAATTCACTAGGAGAATGCACAGAACTCACTGGAAGCTGTTAGGCTCATAGATATGTTTTGTTGTGGGAGAAGGATGAAGATTAAAATTGCGAGGGCAGAGGCAGAGGCCAGGAGGTTTCCAGCGTGGAGCTCTTCTCCCTGTGGCGTCAGCACGGTGCTACTTTCCCAGCATCAATGTATGACAGTACACGTGGAAGATTGCCAACCAGTCACCTAAGCCTCAGTGTCCCGGATTATTACTGGGGCTCCGTTATGAAAGTATGAATCATCGCCCACCTGCTGACTTCAGTCTCCGGTCCCTCTGGAGGTTGACCAATACTGTGACCCAAACCACCCACTGTAAATTGCACTGTTGGTCCTTATAGCCCGACTAACTACCATCCTAGGTCAGATTGCTGGACAATCTGGGGACCCAAGGCTCCCAGGCAAACAAAGAAGACACTCCTATCTGACGTTCCGAGGTCTTAGAGATCACCTTGCTGAGGACAGAGGCCAGCGCTCTTTTTGGCCAAGGTTAAATTCTTTTTTTTTTTTTTCCTATTTATGGATGCACCTGCAGAAGTTCCCAGGCTAAGTGTCGAATGGGAGCCGCAGGCGTGACCTACGTGACAGCCCCAGCCATGCCAGATCCGAACTGCATTGTGACCTATGCCACAACTTGAAGCAATCCTGGATCCTTAACCCCACTGAGTGAGGCCAGGGATCTAACCCACACCCTCACAGATGCTATGTCAGGCTCTTAACCTGATGAGCCACAATGGGAACTCTGCCAAGGCTGAATTCTTTACTACGCAAAATCATAACTGTTTCTGCCACTCAGGGATCAGGAACTCCTACTGCCACCAAACTGACTGCCTTCTGATGCTCATGGCATTAGACACACGGCTCAGAAAAAGATCAAGACTCACAACTGTGTTGACACCTGACTTTGCCTCCAAGTCTTCCTTGAGGAATCCTAAGGGTGAACCCTAATCTGCATCCAGAGCCTTAAGCACCCAGGATGCCTGGGAAACACGGGTTTTAGCTTTGTAGCCTCCGCTGTAGGAAATGACAGCAGAAGGTGGTAGAAATGTGTGCATGTCAGTAGACCATGTCTGCCACTCCTCCCGACAAGCAGGCGGCGAGCAACACATCCACAGGCAGCTCGCATTGTCCTCAGCTCAGGGGGTTTCACCAGCACACCGTGAAACATTTCAGTCCTTCTTGGAGGCTCACACGTTAAGTTTTTTCTGTGCCATAAATCTCTCAAAGCTTGGGGAAGACAAGTAACTATGGCATCTTGAAAATCTGCTTAGGAGATTAAGCACATGAAATGATGAATGGTTGGTGGGCTGCAGGGAGAGTGGTCTTCTGAGTCAGTCCAAACTTTGACCTAAAGCCTCAACTATATCACTTACTAGCTGTGTGACCTTGAGCCCATCACTTACCTTCTCTGAGCCTCAATTTCCTTATCTCTGTAGCGGAGGAGGGATAATATCAAACGCCAAGGGTTATTGTGAGGATGTCTTGAAATGTTGTTTGTAAACTATTAGCACAATTCCTGGAGATTGCTCACAATGTAATAAATGGAAGCTGCTGTCATCTTCATCTTTATCTTCATCATCATCGTCATCACTGATGTCACCATTGTCAGGATGAAGGAAAGGAGAAGAAGGAAACATTTTCCTAGGCTTAAAAACCTCACCCATCCACTTCTGACCTCAGAATAATCTATAATCATCAATTATTGTCATTAGATCTCAAAGAATCTATCTCTATCGTTGTGGGAGTCACTAGATTAGTTCAGCAGCGTAATGAGGTCGGGGTTACCTTGTTTGCGAGGCCTGGCAGAACAATTTGCTCTTCTTCCTGCATTCTCACTGCATGGGTTTTCATGGCCATCACGATATCTCACTATCTTTTCCAACAGTCAGCAGCTCTGGTTGATGCCAGGATGGATTTGGAGCCAGCCAGCTCTACCAGCCATGAGCCGTACGACCTTGAGCAAATCATTTCATTTCTCCGGGATTTTGCAGCCCTCATCTGCACCCTGTGGATTACCCGACCCACCTCTCAGGGCCACAAGGGATGGTTTTCCCAGCACATAGTAATCCCCACAAAAATCACAGGTACTGGGATTTAGTGAACGTGTCTGGCTCTCCCCCTGGATTGTACACCTGTTGGGATGCTGTGACGGGCACGTGGCAAATGCTGAAAATCCCTTGTTAAAACGGAAATAAGGGCTCTGGGTCGAGATGGGACATGGAAGGGGATGGAGGAGTAGGCACCAGGGGCGGGGTTCTCAGAAGACTTCTGAAAATGCCCTGCCCCTCATCCCTCTCTGTTTCTCCTTCTCCCAGGAGGTAACAAGCCCTTGGGTTGCTAGGTCGCCTGCCTGACAATGACAACCTAGCAGCTTTGTTCTTGAAGATCAAAGCCCTTCTCAGACTTGACCTGACCTGCCTCCTATCAGCCTGGAGAGGTGGAGAACTGGTTGGCCCAGGATGATTGTTCCCACTCTGCAGATGAAAACAGCAAGGACAAGGACCGGCAAGGTGACTCGCTGGTAGGTCCAGCGTCTGCTGAAGCTTGCCGGGGCAGCGTTGCCTGCTAGTGACGATCAGGCCCGTGTAAACATCACAGACTGAGTTGCTGCCGCGGTCTCGCTACCGCCATCCTCCTCGCCCTTTCCCACAGCGCCCTGTGCTCTTGTTCCCTTTCTGTGTCGGGCTCAGAGAGCTCCTGGGAATAAAAGAGGGCACTCCAGATCCTGACCATGGGTCAAAGCAATGAGGATCCCATGCATAGATTTTTCAACTCTCTGCACTTGCTAGGCAGCAGGGGAAAAAAAAATTAGTTTTCTTTTTACAGCCGCATCCGAGGTATACGGAAGTTCCCAGGCTAGGGGTCAAATCATCAAGTCAGAGCTACAGCTGCTGGCCTACACCACAGCCACAGCACACTGGTTCCAAGCTGCATCTGTGACCTACATGGCAGCTTGAGGCAACATCAGATCCTTAACCCACTGAGCAATGCCAGGGATTGAACCCACACCCTCACAGACACTATGTCAGGTACTTAACCTGCTGAGCCACAATGGGAACTCCAGGAAAAAAGGGGCTAAAGCCACTCATGGGTCACCCTGCTTAATCCACAGTGATCCTTTGGCCAGGAATCCCCTCACTTACCTAGGACAGCGTCTTGTACAAATCTCTATCACAGCATTGAAAGTACTTTCCTGTCACAAGTATCCTCAGATACTGAAGCTGTATGTAAAGGGACAGTAAAATCAACATTTGGAAGTAGATTCAGGAGGCCTGGAATCATTTCTATATTTCCCCTTTTTTTCTTTTTTAAATTGAAGTATAGTTGATTTACAATGTTGTGTTAGTTTCACGTGTACAGAAAAGTTTCAGGTGTACAGCAAAGGCATTCAATTTAATTTAATATAGTAAATATATTAAATATTTAATATATACACAATTTATATTATATATTATATAGATTACATAGATTCCATATATATCAATTATATATGTTGATTCTTTTCCCTTATAGGTAATTACAAAATATCGAGTACATTTCCCTGTGATATACACTAGGCTCTTATTGGTTATCTACATTTTATATAGTAGTGTGCTTATATGTTAATACTAAACTACCTGGAATCATTGGAACTTAAAAATTTCTTTTCCTCTTTAAGACCTGAGATAGTGTTTGTGAAAAAGCATGATGCCTAATCCATAGCAAGGCCTCCTTAAACATTAGTTAAACCAGAACCTCCAGTGTTCCCAGAGTTTAACCCAATTTCCGGCTCACAGTAAGCACTCAGTAAACCTTTGCTTAGACTGTGGAGATATTTTGAATACAGGGCAGGACTATCCTCACAGACCTTTCCTCAAGTTCAATTCGCAAAGTCTAAAGCCCAGCCCCGGCAAGTCCTCACGCGTCAATTTTCTGTATAACCGTGATCTCGATACCAAGCTATCGAGGGCCTCCAACTCCCCAGAGCTGTATCCCCACCTACGGCAGCTCGGGCACGCAGTCTCTGTGACAGCAGCTTCGACTGATGTCCTGCCAGGCTCCATACTGGCAGAACATCTCAGCACGCGTGGGTGGAGTTGGAGACGGGGGCAATTGCTTGGGAACGTAGCTGCACTGAAGCAGCAGTTGGATAGTAAGCTATCGACGAGGCCGAGGCAGCCATGACCTCCGGAATAAGCACATTCCATTCCCACCTTGGAACACTCCAGGCACGTCTGCTGATTTCAGTGTGATTCAAGGCCAGCTGGTGTCAACCCAGCATGGAAGGCAGGGACATTTCTTCTGCACACATTTGGTGAGGTTAGGGGAACACGGTCATCATGTGAAAGACAAGTCCTGTTCCAGGTCTTTTCAGTGTGTGCGAGTGTGTTTCTCCCCCGCTCCCCTGGTGTGTGTGTGTGTGTGTGTGTGTGTGTGTGATTCTCTCAATGGATTCTAGCCACAGATTCTTGCCTAGGAATTCCGAACCCGTGAGATGCGTGAATCTTGAGACTTCTTCTATTTTTTTTTTTTAGGGCCACACCTGCAGCATGTGGAAGTTCCCAGGCGAGGGGTCAAATCGGAGCTGTGGCCGCCGGCCTACATCACAGCCACAGGAATGCGGGATTTGAGCTGTCTGTGGCCTACACCACAGCTTATGGCAATGCCGGATCCTTAACCCACTGAGCGAGGCCAGGAATCAGTCACATCCTCATGGATACTAGCTGGGTTCATTACCGCTGAGCCACAACGAGAACTCCATTTCGAGACCTCTTTGCTGACAAATACTCATTGAGTGCTCCCCTTGTGTAAGCGTTTCCGTTAAGGTCTCAGCAAGAGGCAGAAGACTCGTTTGAAAAAGCCAAATTTGAGGAGGGTTTATTTGCAATGAGGTGCGGGCCGTGGGAACCAAGGGAGGGAGCTGTCATGCAGGCTGGAAGGGAGGGCCGGGAAGCAGTGGCCTTCAGCTGAGGGCACTAGCAGACCCAGAGGTAACCTTGCCCATAAGGATCCAGCGGAATACTTGCCTTCAGCATATTTCTCTTTCCTTCCAATCCCCTGTGGGGTTCCCTGTTGTCCAAATCCACCAGAAGCCAGGGGCACGGAAACTTAGAAGTGGTTTGTACAGCTCAGCCTCCTGGGGCCGTGGGCAGGCCGGAGGAGCATCTGGAGCCCATGAGAGTACCTGGAGGGACAAATGCGAGTCATCAGGCACAACGCGGCACTGTGCAATGGACAGAGTGATTCCAGGCTTTGTGACGACTGAAGTTCATGCAGTTTGGGGGGGTCTACTTTAAGAAAATCATACAAAAATATCTTACCTTGGCAAACAACACCCCCCTCCCTAAAATTCCCTCTAACTGAAGGCTTTGGAAGAGACCTGTGCTTAAGCTTCACTAGTTTTTCTGTAAAGCTCCCTCTGCCTATGGCTTGGGTGACTTTGACCTAGGACAGTGTCCTGGTCCAAGATAAGCTTACAGCCTCATGGGTGATGGAGGCTTAGACAACTGGTTATAATTACAAAGCAAACAGTGGCATAAGGGAATTACAGATGGAATACTACAGAAGGTTAGGTGGGCGTTGAAATAGGTTCAGCAGACAGGTGGAATTTAGAGTCATGGCTAGGAGTGGACAAAATTATATTTATACTGTCTACTCTCTCTCTCTTTCTTTTTTTTTAGGACCGCACAGGTGGCATATGGAGGTTCCCAGGCTAGGGATCTAATCCGAGCTACAGCTGCCAGCCTACACCAAAGCCATAGCAACGCTGGATCCTTAACCCACTGAGTGAGGCCAGGGATCGAACCACAACCTCATGGTTTCTAGTCGGATTTTTTCCCCTGCGCCATGCCGGGAACTCCAATATACTGTCTACTCTTTTTTGAACATCTACTACATACAAAGGACTGTCTCTGGAACATCTCATTTAATCCTGACATAAACAGGAAATTAAGACTCACGGAGGTTAAGCAATCTAGGTTATAAAGCTACAGGGTGGAAGGGCTAGGATTTGATCGCAAGCTGTTTGCTTCCAGAGCCAGGACATAGCAGTATACTGAACCAAACTGCTGTGGGAGGGGCCTCCAGGGTGTGGATCCGCAGGTGGAAAAACGCAAGGGCCAGCAGGTAAAGGAGGAACTGGACCAAACCGGGAACATGGGGCTTCTTTTACATCCAACTGTTTGTCAACACTCTATTTATTTATTTATTTATTTAATTTATTTATTTATGCTGTGATAGTATTTATTTATTTATTGTCTCCTCCAGCCTATGCCACGGCGACGCCGGATCAGAGTCACGTCTGCGATCACAGCAACGCTGGATTCTTAACCCATTGAGCGAGGCCGGTGATCAAACCCGCATCCTCATGGGTGCTAGCCAGATTGGTTAACCACTGAGCCACCACGGGAACTTTGTGTTTGTTTATTTTACTGGAGTATAGTTGCCTTACAACGTTGTGTTGCTTTCAGGTGTATAGCAAAGTGAACTAATCATACATGTAATTAAACCTTTTATTTTCTCCCCATATAGGTTATTCCTATGCTATACCAGAGAGTCTCCGTGGTCTTCCACTCCTAATTCTTTCCTTCCCCCACCTATTACACACCTACGGTAACCTTAAGGTTGGAATTTTTTTTTTAATCAACACATTTAATAAATCAAGCTACTGAGAACACTAGCAATATTTATTTCAGTTCTTAGGGCACTCACAGGTATAACATTCGACCAGAAAGACGAACTCAGAAGCACTAGACCACATTTCCCAGATGCCCACGGGGGCAAGAGGGCCCGGGATCGCGCTTTGCCTGTAAAAGACTACATTTCCCAAAATGCAGTGGGTGCTCCGGACCGCGGCTCCCAGAAAGCCCGCGCGGGCTGCGAAGGCCGGCATAGGCTCCGCCCCGCTCGCGCGTTCCCGCTCGCCCCGCCTCTCCCCCTCGCCCGAGCCAATGAGAAGGCCCCATACTGCCGGGTGTGCCAGGGCCGGCGTTGCAGCGGAGTTGCGAGTCGGCGAAAGCGGCGGGAAGTTCGTACTGGGCAGAAGGAGACCCGTCTGCGGCTCGGGGTAGGGAAGCTGCGCTCCGAGCTGTGCTACAGTGCCGGCGCCGAGCGGGGGGCGCTGAGAGGCTGTCGGTGGGTGGGCCAGCGCGGGGCGGCAGGGCAGCCGGGACCTCGGGCGGCCCCCAGGACTGCGGACGGCGCGGCGCCGGCGTCCTCTCCTGCCGGGTTTCCTTCAGGCCCTGCTGCTGCCCCGGGCTGCCTGCACCTGCTAGGCCGGTCCCCAAGGCTCAGTTGCCGGTTCTGAGCGGCATGTAGGGGGGTCAGGCTTGCACGGCGTCCTGGGCGCTTGGGCCGGGTCTGGGAGTTGGCCTCTGGAGGCCAGATTGGACCATCGGGGCCCCTCCGCCGTCTTGGAGCCCACATTTTGCAGGGGAAACAGAATAGAAGCAAAACTGACAATTCGCAGATGCGAAAAGCTCTCTTAAAATGAAGACAGGCGTTTGTGGGCGGGAGTAGTGGGCGGGGGTGGGTTGAGGGAGGACATGTCAGAGGAGGTGGCGTCGGCCTGGAGACTTGAGATAGGGGAAGGAGCCTGCCCGCCCGAGGCTAGCGTTCCCGGCCTGGGTACCTTTCTTAGCTTTCAGGGTCCGGCTGAGGCCCGGGGAGAGCTTGCCCTTGAAGGCAGCTTCAAGGCGTTAGAGCTCCGTGGGGGAGTTTTACAAGGGATTTTCGCGTGCCTCTGACAGCTGACCTTTGTCCCTTCTTCATAGCTGCAGGGTGGCACGATTTGCTGCTGCTGTGTTCACGGGCGACAAGTAGTTTTTCCTGCTGTCGAAATAATTTTTGGCTTTGGTCTCAAAACTCTTAGGTGATTTATTTAAATTCAACAAACAGCACCAGAGTCTCGGGGTTGAGAGGGAAAGGAGGCAGATACTAGGTTTCAGTTGAGTCCGCCCATTTGTTAACTTCTTTTTTGTCAAGTCACCCCCCTCCCCCCGTTTTTTTTCTTGCTTGTATTGACTCATCCTTTCCCTCCCCCATCTCTCCTTCTTGGAACAATTTGGAGATACAAGTTTTGCTCTTAGGAAGGTGGTGGTTTTAAGAGACTGTTGAAAGGCCTCGTTAATTATTAGTTTTTCTTTTCTTTTTTTTCTTAAACTAGAATTGCCCATCTGTTAAGTCTGAAATTTGCAAGATTAAAAGAAAACGTAGGGCAGCATTTATTTTTAAGAGTTCAGAATAAAGGCTTTTCGTGCTGGGTGTGATACTTTTGGGGAAGATTTAATCTACAATTTTAAAGTGGTTTCAGAGGGAGGCAAGGGTTCTTGGTATAATCATCTTATTCAGGTTATATTTATGCTATCCACAATGGCATATAGTAATTGGAATTAAATTTACGGGTGGTGAAGGTCATGTTCATCCTCTGCCTGCAGAAGGGAAGATAGCAAGTAGCCACTTAACACCGGCTTTCTCTGCTGAAGCCGCCGTGGGTGCTATGCCTTGTGCATCTCAGCGCTGCTAATCAGGTTCTGGTTAATACAGTAACAACTTGAATTCAGCAACAATAACTTGTATGAAGCATTACTGTCCGTTTAGTGCCAGCAGTATCTAGGACAGATATCGGATTTAGAGTGTAAGGGCTTCTTAATGTTCAGTGCTGCAGAAGTTGTGAGAGGATATTTGTTCAACAAATGAGAAAGTGGAGGAATGTGTCAGGCACAGAACCTGGCATACAGTAAGTTAGTAAGTGCCCAGGAAATGGTTATATGGAAAGCTTATGCTGAGTCTTATTCCAGGATACAAATGTATGTTTAAAAATAGCAGTCATGCATTCAAAATGTTGACAGACCCTAAAATTAAATTTCTTAAATAGGCCAACTTTTTTTTTTAAATTGAGAACTAATGTGAAATAATAATAAATATGTAAGTGAATATCCCAGATGTCCAGGAAAGAAAAAAAAATTTTGTTGGACAGCTATATGTATATTTTTCCTTCAAGCCACCCCTAATAAGTTATGATGTGCTATGAATAGAATTTTGATTTAAAAAATGAAACTTTGAAAGTATTTTTGATTTGATAAACAGAACTTACTGGAAATGGGGCAGCGCTTAACAATTTACCTTATATATCAAGTGAGGAAGGATGGTTCCTAGATTTATGCAAATGGTGCACATGCTGATATCTTCATATTTTGGGTAGGAACCTAATGGGAAATCAGTGCTGCCTCTCTCTGTGCGGTGGTGAGGCTTTAACGGAAATTGGACTTGATGGCTTGTGAGAATGGAAGGGTAACCTGATAGGGCTGGAGAGTATATTTCAGACTGGTAGGATATTTTACAAGCTTGTCGGGGTGATTTTTCAGAGTGAGCAGAAGTGGACTCATTTATTCACCAAATGTCTATGTCAGGAACTGTGCTGGACGTGGAGTCTGTTCTTGCTATTGTCGTGTTTTGTCGAAGCAAGATTTCTTTTACATTAGTAGAAGTCATTTCTTGACCTTGGTTACCTGGCACAGAGCACACAAGGAGTCAGATGTGTCTGGCACGTTTGAAAAACTGCACTCTTAGCGATAACATGGAATTTTTAATAAGGGTGTACGATTAATTTAGAAAGGTGATAGAATCCTGACAAAACATTTAGCTAAGTGGTGGAACCAAGATGTTCTCTACTTTAGGATGTGTTTGGCCCTTTGACCACTATTCCTGTGAATATATTCTTGCTTGCCATTATACAGATGGGCAGAGGATCGTGCCTTAACATCTCCCCCCTTACTTTCTGAGTGATACTTAAGTACCTAACGTTCTGCGATTGTGGTTTTGAAGTAGTTTCATTCACTTGCCCAATTATTCCTGCTCCATCTCTCCCAGTGTCATCTTAAATCTTTGCATTCAAACTCAAGCACATTCTACTCTTCTTTTCTGGATGGTATATGGGCAACATTTTAAGAAAGAAAAACTCTAGAGAGCCTGGAGAGCTATGAAGGCTGCCCTTCTCCCCACAATCGGGGTTTGGTTTTTAACATTCACCAATAAATGCTAATGATGAGGAACTACTTTTAGTAACATTAGTCAGTAAATTTATTAAGAATTTCATTAGGAGTTCCCCGTCGTGGCTCAGTGATTAACGAACCCGACTAGTAACCATGAGGATGCGGGTTCGATCCCTGGCCTCGCTCAGTGGGTTAAGGATCCGGCGTTGCTGTGAGCTGTGGTGTAGGTCACAGATGTGGCTTAGATCCCGCATTGCTGTGGCTCTGGTGTAGGCCAGTGGCTACAGCTCTGATTCTACCCCTAGCCTTGGAACCTCCACATGCCATGGGTGTGGCCCTAAAAAGAGACAAAAATACAAAAAAAAAAAAAAAGATTTTCATTAGCTACAGCATTTTTGTCAGCTTAGTTTGAATTGTATAATTTATTTCGTTTTTGTGTAGGTCCATGGATTTTGATGATTCTTTGCAATAACTCCTGTCTCTGTAGGTCTCTCTGGCCCTAGGATAGGAACTAGTACTTTCAGATTTGAAAATTAGATAAGTGCTGTTCACACTGGCAAATACTTAGAGTGAATGTTAAACATATACACACACCAAAATGTTTATCAATAAGCCATATATATTAAGCGGGAAGATACACTAAATAGAAGTCATATAATTGGCAGTTGCAAGATTATTAATTTGACATTTGGGAATGTTCTGTCATATACTTTTTAAGTCAATAGTGTTCTTTATTGTTAGGACACTTTTGTCTTATGGAGCTCAATATCCAGAACATCCAGAACTATATAGTTGGTCCTGCAAGCGACTGAATGAAAACAGGAAAGCCATTGAGAATGAGGGCAGTACCATCCCGCTCTTTTCACGGCCATATTGTTTCTTTCTGTGTGTTTCTGTCACTCTCTCTGCAGATAGGCAGTCTTGATGCTGCTTACAGTTGGAGCAGATATGTCTGTTCCAAGAACCACAGAGAGACTCCGTTATCTAATTGTCATTTCTATCTGAAATTTAAAAAAAAAAATCATGAAGTTGGAAATTTTGTAGCTAACTACAGCTTTATTTTTCAGATATTTGCCTTCAATTTTTTTTTAACCAAGTAGCAGCTGAATAAATGCCATTGTTTGATGATGTGTATAAATGTTTTGGGATCACATTATGTGTTAACAAGTTCTGTTAAGGAGTTCCTGATGTGGCTTAGTTGGTTAAGAACCCGACTAGTATCCATGAGGATGTGGGTTTGATTCTTCGGCCTTGCTCAGTGGGTCGAGGACCTGGAAGTTGCAGCTCCAGTTTGACCCCTTTCCATGTGTCCCAGGTGGGGGGAAAAAAAGTGCTGTTATACCTTTAGTTTTCATAGACTGTCTGGAACAGAAAAACAAACTTGTTGTTTCTGCTGGCAGTGTTATTTTGGTTCCACTTCTTATTGCAGTTTATTGTAATATAGCACTATACATATTAACATTATAATCATTACTATACATATTATAAATTCTTAGATGTATTAAGAAAAAAATATTTTTGGGAATCAGGAAGAAAGTTTTAAAAATTCATTTTTTAATAAAACCGAGGTCAGGTTATATAGCGTTTAAGAGGCTTAATCTTCCTGGCTTTACAGACCTTTAGAAACTATTATAGAAATCATGACTTTCAAATTTCTATTATGTACGTGTTGCTGGTAGGAATGTAAAATGGCACAGCCACTCTGGGAATTAGTTTGGCGGATTCTTAAAAAGTTAAGCCATACTGAACATATGACCCAGCATTTATCCTTGAAAAATTAAAACTTATGTTCAAAGACCTGTATGTGAATGTTCCTACTGGCTTTGTTTATAACAGCCAAAACCTAGAGACAGCTCTGCATCCTTCAGTGGGTAAATGGTCAAATAAAATGTGGTAGAGCTGTGTGACGGCACGCCATTCAGAACTAAAAGGCACAAACTGGAGACCCACGCAGCAGTTTGGATGGCACTTAAGAGCACAGTACTGAGTGAAAAAAGCCAATCTCAAAAGGTTGTGCGATTAGGGTTCCATTATGTAGCATTCCCAAAATGGTAATAGAAATGGAGCCGAGATCAGTCTTGTCCGGTTGATGGCTGGGGGTGTGGTGTGGTTTTAGAGGAGTAGCAAGAGGGAGTTTCTTTGGCTTGAGCAGTTGTATATCCTAATTATTGTGGTGGTTATAAGATACTAATGATGAAATGTCTCACAGCCATGCATGTGCACACACACACACACACACACACACACACACACAGAGAATGTAAAAACTGAAATTTGAGTAAGTACTTTAATTACAATACTGTATCAATGTCAATTCCCTAGTTTTCTTTTCTTCTTCTTCTTTTGTGTTTTTTTTTTTTTTTTTTTTGGCCGTGCCTGTGGCACGTGGGAGTTCCCAATCAAGGGGTCAGACTTGTGCCGCAGCAGTGACAGCACTGGATCCTTAATCCGCTGAGCCACCAGGGAAGTCCCCTCAGTTTCCTAGTTTTGATCGTGGTGTTATGCTCATCCATTGTATGTTTCTACCACAGTTTTTCACCCCCTGAGGGACATGTGAGTTATATAGTTTTTGGCTACTACAAATAAAGCTGCTGTGAACACTCTTGTACAGGTTGTCGTGTGAATATAAATTTTCATTTTTCTAGGATAAATACTCAGTTGTACCTGTTGGGTTGTAGAGTTGAGTATATGTTTAACCTACTAAGAAACTGCAAACCTCCCCAGAGCTGTACCGTTTTACACTCCTGTCATCACTATGTGAGAGATGGGTTTCTCCACACCTTAACCAGCATTTGGTGTTAGCAGTAATTTTTTTTGTTAGCCATTTTAATAGGTGTGTGTTGGTCTTTCATAGTGGCTTTAATTTACATTTCTTAATAGCTAATGATGTTGACTGTCTTTACACAGGCTTATTTGCCATTTGAAGGCAGAACAGGCCTACCCAAAATGTGCCACCAAGGCATGCTAACAACAGTGAAGATGGAAAAGACTCCAGAGCTTTTTATCTCCCCCTCAGCTGTATTATTGTCTTGTCTGTCTTAGTTTATCTTACTGTCCTGTGAATTACCTTTGTCCCCTTTGAAGCCCCAGGCCCCTGTCCCATTCCTTTGCTCAGGGTGCCATATGAGCCTCAACTGCCCGACTTGCCCTTGGGTCCCATATTTTTATTTTAGGTGCAATTAAAATTGTTTTTCTCCTGTTAATCTGTCATGTCAATTAATATACCAGCCAAAAGAACCAGCAGGGTAGAAGAAATTTTTTTTCTCTCCTACACATTCATATTTTATATGGTAACTTGTCCAGATCTTTTGCCCATTTTCTAATTTGTTTGTTTTCTTACTGTTGAATTTAGAGTTTGCTTTAGTATTCTGTATATAAGTCCTTTGCCAGATATGTGATTTATAAACATACTCTGTCTGTGGCTTGTCTTCTCATTCTCTTACAGTGTCTTCTGCAACACAAAAGTTTTTAATTTTGATGAAGTCCAGCTTTTCAGTTATGGATCATTTTTGGTGTCATGCATGTCTCAGACTTCTTTGCCGAACTCTAGGTCAGGTAGACGTTCCAAGTTTTCTTTTCTAAGTGTTTTACAATTTTATGTCTTACATTTAGATCTATGAATCTATTTCGGGTTGATTTTTGTAGAGTGTATGATATTTAGATCTTAGTTCTTTTTTTTCCCTTTTCTTTTGTTTATGGATGTTCAGCTGTTCCCAGACCATTTGTTGAACAGCATACAAAATGAAGATAGGAGGAAATGATTATGCAATTAGGTATTGTTGTAGTCCATGCACATGGGTTGGAAAAAGAATTTTCCAGCATAGCAAGGTGAAAGGAAAGAAGAGTTTAATGAGATAAGAAACGCTGCTAGCGCAGTGGGACAGCTAATAATCAGGGAGATCCGAAAATTAATGTGGATTTATGAAGATATGACATGGCTTGAGTCTTGAAAAACGTACGTATAGAGGAAGTGGAAAACATTTTAGAGAATAGCATGAGCAGAGGTAGGTCTTAGAGAAGATAAGTGAGAACTGGCTGTTTGGGGGAGTCATGGAATGAAGGGGAGGAGGGAAGTCAAGGGAGGATGGTTGAATATGGAAAACTGCTGGCTAGTTGATGATCAGTTTCATTGGCTACTAGAAGGTACTGTAGTTCTTGAGCGGGAGAATGACAAGGTAGAAATAGTCTTCAAGGGAAGCTTTAGGGCCAAGTATGGCAATGATAGGTTGGTCGGAAACACGGGTTATAGCCATGACCCTTACTTTGACCTGGCAGTTTGTGTTACACACGTCTACCGGAAAGCAACACAGTAGTGTCCCTTTATGGCAATAAGTTCTTTGTATTTCCTAGAATGATAGCCGATTTCAGGTTTTTGTGGCTGCCCTCCGTGATGGATACTGAGAACTCAACTGGACCTTCATAGCCCTTCAGATTAATGCCACTTTTAGTAAGTTGTACATGTGGGAAGAAGAGTGGTTTCTGTCGGCTCATGTTGACGTGGTGATATTTCTCATCAGCCCTAAGAAGGGTCCAAGAAGTGAGCAGCTGAAATGATAAAAATGTAAAGAGTTGATAAATTGGTCCAATAAGGAGAAGTTCATGGAATCACTTTTATTTATCATGGCTAAGAGGAGACTCGGCGTTATTTAATCAGTATGTCCTGGTGCTTGTATATGAAGAACTACACAGAGAATGGTGCTGACCAGCTGTTCTTCAGAATCACTGAGGACTGAACAAGGCCAGACATTTGCAGCTTTAGGGTTGTAGGCTGAGGGAAGAATTTCCAGGCAGTAAGAACATTAGGTACCTCATGCCAAGGAAGCAAGGGGTCTTTCAAGATAGACTAGGAACCTAAATGTAGTTTGGGCACATTGTGCTTATACAGTCATAGGATGTGACAGGTGGCAGCCCCCGAGTCCTAATTTATTAATTCGTGACCCAGAATACTCAGTTCCTGTTTTCTTAACACCCACTTCCCTTCTTGATTTGTTTTGCCAAACAGATTATATTTTTCTGTTCATCTTTGGGTATCTCATTTGGTTTCTGCCTTCTTTTGTACATTTAAAAGATTATCTTGGATGTAGATTAGACTTCTGTCATTTAAAAAATATCCACTCTACAAAAAGAACTTTTTTTCGTGTCAAACTAGAAAATATCCATGCCTTTCCACTTTTTAATTTAGAACATAGAAAGGCACATCAGCCCATTTTTATAAAACATCAATGGTGACTTGTTGAGCAGAGGGTTTTCCTGTATAAGAGATTACCGTGACGTATATTAATGAAAGATTGGAAGCGTGAAAAGCTTTAGTGCGGTGACTTATTTGTCTTCAAAGTACCTTTTCTGTTTGATTTAATTTCCTTAGTCTGATTCTTTTCTACAAGTCTAGGTCTTTTTTCCCCTGAAATGTTGAGATTGACCAAGAATATTTTACTCATGATTGCAACCCTTTAGTATTACCATGGAGAATTTTTCTTTTTCTGCAGAAGAGCAAGCTCTTCTAGTGCTATGCAAGCTGCCCATTTAAAACTATCATTGCTTGGCACCTATGCCCTAGTGACAGTTTGACCAACATGTGAGCAGGCACGCTGCCATCCCGACAGATGGGCGTGCGCAGAGGCAGCCAAGAAACCATGTATCTGCATCTAGTGTGTTTGTTAAGGGCAGGATTCCCAGTCGGGGATGTTCAAACGTCTGTCCATCCTGAGCTCTCACGCCTGTGGATGAAGGGATGTCATCATTAATCTCAGCTTCTGACTGAGATTCCATGGCTGTGTAAGAGCTTCTTGGCTCTTACAGAAGTGGGCAACTGGGGACAATCGGGATAATTGTTCTCTCCTTCTTCACAGGACTGCTTCAGTAATCCCGGCCTCTTCCTCCCAGCCAGCTAGGTTTGCAGTGAGTATAAGCCTGTTCAGACATCGTCCCGATACTTCTGGAATATGTGCTGTTTCGTTTGTTTTCTAGAATACAGATGCTTTGAAGTCATTAGTATTTTTGGTTTGGACAGTGATGTACGTAATTGGATTTAGACAGATCTGATGGACTGCTGTATGACATTAGGGCCACCTAGTTTTGCCATCAAGTTCAGGTAAAATAATAGCTCTTTATAGGGTCGTTATGAGAATTACCTGTGGAACATGTGCAGTGACTCACTTGCATAATGTCTGGCCGCTGTCAGTGTTCAGTGAGTGTCATCGCTCTGACGTACCTGAGGGTATTTTCCTCCAGACGGTTATCTGAAACAGATATTCCCTTCCCCATGCATTTCCCACTGTTTTTGAAAGTCACGTATTGGATGGATGTCGTTACATTTTCTGGTTTATGATGAAATGCCCCCAGTGGTGGGGAGCTCACTGCCTCTAGAACAGGGTTTTTCTTTTTTGTTTCAGTGATTTTTATTTTTTCCATTATAGTTGGTTTACAGTGTTCTGTCAGTTTCTACCCAGTCATACGTACACACACGTGCGCGCGCGCGCACACACACACACACACACACACACATACACATATATTCTTTTTCTCACATTATCCTCCATCATGTTCTGTCACAAGTGAGTAGATAGAGTTCCCTGTGCTGTATAGCAGGACCTCATTGCTTATCTATTCTGGTGACATTTTTAGATGAGTAGTTCTTCGTTGTAGGGGGTTCTCTGAATTGTTGGGTGTTCAGCATCTCTGGCCAGGGGGGAAAATTGTCCCTACTTAAGAACCACTGCTCTGTCTTGTTTTTAATCAAGCCTTGCCTTTTAGTAGTTTCTTTCACTTATTTCTCCTTCCCAGTCCTGTCTTCTAGAGATATGTGAAAAAACTGAAAAATCTTGCTCCACATAACCTTCTTTGACACTCAAAGATGGTCATCAATTCTTCTTAGTCTTTTTTTTTTTTTTTTTGCTTTTTAGGGCCACACCCACGGCATATGGAGGTTTCTAGGCTAGGGGCCCAACCCAAGCTATGGCTGCCAGCCTACACCAAAGCCACAGCAATGCAGGATCCAAGCCGAGTCTGCGACCTACACCACAGCTCACCAACGCAGCACCAGATCCTTAACCTACTAAACAAGGCCAGGGATCGAACCTGCAACATCATGGTTCCTAGTTGGGTTTGTTTCTGCTGTGCCATGATGGGAACTCCTCTTCTCAGTCTTTATGAGGTGAAATATATCCATCTAGTTCATTAGCTGTTCCTTACAAGACATGATTTCATGTCCCTTCATCACAGTGGTGACTTTCCTTTGACTTAATTCCATTTTTAAATTATAGTGCTTCAGATTGAATGCATTACTCCAGGCAGGGCTTAATTAGTCAAAAACAGAGTTGCATCTCTTGTTTTGGATACAACACTTTTCTTCCATTAGCGTGGGAAAGAGCATTACCTTTTTTCTTCTACATACTGTGTTTTCATTATCAGTTATATCCTTTTAATGACCAACATTGTACTTTGAACCTCCAGTTGAATAAAACCGCTAGATTTGTTTAAGCTCTATTTTCTTCATCTTGTTTTTATGCATTAGTTTTGGGGTCCAAGCATGGAACTTATATTTATCCTATTAAATGGTCAGCTCTGAAGTTTCTGGCTTAAAGGAACAAGGAGGTGATGATGATGCTGTCAACTGAGATTGAAAATACCGGAGAAGCATGTGGGGTGTGGGCGCATGAGCAGAGTATGAAAAGGGAATTGGGCATGGAAGCCTGGGGAATCCCAGTGTTCAGAGGCAGCTGGGCACAGAGGAGACCACGAAGGGCTTGGCAGAAAGGCAGCATGAGCATGGGAGGAGTATCTTGGAAGCTGAGGTGACTGTGTGTCAAGTCCTGGGGTAGATACTGGAATACAGAATGAATAGGACGTGGTCGCTGCTTCCTGCTCTTGTTTTTATTTGCCCTGTGGTTTAACTGCTCAGTTAATGGCATTACCTAATCAATTACACCTGAAAACTTGGAGTTGTTCTTTATTTGGCCTTTATACCCTTACATCTGTTAGGTTGCCAAGTTCTACTGATAAAACGCATACTGGGAAGAGTGCGTAAATCCACTTCAGTGATTTTCTTTTTTAAGAAACATTTTCTTTTTTAACATGGTGAACACACTATAATAACCACCACCAAGATCAAGACATTTGCTTTTCTAGCCCTTGAGAAACCTCAAGTGCCCCTTTCTAGTAATTATCCCCACCTAAGGTAACCGCTATTCTGACTTCTATTAACAGTAACCTAGTTTTCCTTGGTTTTGAACTCATATGTAAATGGATTATACCCTGTGTACTCCTTTTAACTTGCCTTCTTTTATTCTCCATTGTATTTAGAGATCCATCTGTGTCGTTGCATATAGTATGTTGTGCTTTTTGTAGTTCGGGTTATCTCTTATCGCATAATATATTAACTTTGGTTATTGATTGCCACATAACACCCCGCCATATTATCATGCTTGTAGCTTCTCTGAGTAGGAATTTGGTGAGGCTAGCGTGCCCTGCCTGCAGTGGCTGGGGTCTAGAATCATTTAGGCATTCCCTTATTCACATGGGTGGCACCTTGGCTGTGACGTCTTAAAGACCAGGATCATCTGGGATTATTGTCCAGAGCACCTTCCTTTTTTTTTCTTTGGAAAGTGGCTATTTTATTTTTCCAGTGGTACGTATCTATATCTAGAACAGTTTCAATGGAGGCAGAAATTTCTACTTGAAACTTGCTTTGCCTCATTGCAACTTTTGATTCTCTGGTGGGCTCTTAAGATAGTTTTCAGACATTGCTGCTGAAAAAGGCTGAATGGGGTCGATGATCACATATGTATGACCAGAGGAAGGTTAATGTCAGTCTCTGGAAGCAGAGGTTCCTTTGAGGAGGAGAGGAGGTTTAGGAAATGTCTGGTGAGCAGGCCTCTCTGGTATTGCATGGCATCTCAGTCTGGAGGTGAGCCCCGGCATCCTCATTCCAGGCCCTGGTACCAGGGTACCGAGCTTAAATTGGACATGGCCTGTGCCTGGAGTTTTCTTCAGTGCATGTGCTTTCTCTTCTGTTTTGGGGCTGAGTTTTATCACCTTATCATGGGCATGGTGGTTCCTAAAAGGGTGACTGTGTCCTGGTTGCAGATTCTCCACAAGGCCTTGACTCTTCACAGCGTGTTGGCTGGGTTCCCAGAGGGTTTCCTGAGAGTGACTTATCCTTGGAAGTCAGCAACACTTCCACTAAACTCTGGGATGAAATAGACACAAACTTGCCTGGATTCAAGGTGAGGGAATTTAGACCTCACATCTTCATGGGAGGTAGGTCAAGAAATTTGTGACCATTTTAAAAAACCGCCACAAATTATATACCACAATTTAATCCATTCTACTCTAGGTGGGTATTTGAGTAGTTTCTTCTTAGGAGCAGTTATGAATAGTGCTGCTGTAATCTTTCTTGTTCGTGTCTCTTGGTTCATACACACACACACACTCATTTTAGTGGAGTATATATCTAAGAGTAACGTTGCTGGTCATAGATTACATATATCTTTAGCTTTAATAGGTAAATACAAACAGGTTTCCAAAGTGGTTGTATCAGTTCCTCTTCCTACTGGCAAAGGATAAGAATTCCCATTACTCTGTAGCCTCACCTCCGCTTAGTACTGTCGTTTAAACATTAAACATTTTTTTTTTTAAATCCATTCTGTGGTTGCATTGATAATCTCAGTGTGGTTTAATTGGTATTTGCCTGATAACTAGTGATTTGAAAATCTTTTCATATGCTTTTAGCCTTTTGGTTACCCTGTGTTGTGAAGTGCTTATTCAACTCTTTTGCCCATTTTTGACAAATTGGTTGGTCTGTCTTGTATTGAAATGTTGAAGTTTTTATATATTCTGAATATGAATCGTCTGTTGAATATATGAATTGTGAAATCTCTTTCTGCCATGTGGTTTGCCATTTCACTCTTCTAAGTTGTCTTTGGTTGAACTGAAATTCTAAATTTTAGTCAATTCCAGTTTACCAATCTTTTCCTTTATGGCTAGTGTTTTTTGTGTCTCGTTTAAGAAGTTTTTGCTACCCTGTCATGAAGATACTTTCTTATGTTATCTTCAAGAAGTTTTATTCTTTTACCTTTCACACTTATGTCTCGGTCTCCAGGAATTGTGAGGTAAGGGTAAAAGGTCCTTTTTTCCCCTGTGCTTCTCTGTGCAGGTAATGGCAGGTGCACTGGGTCAGGTCAGCACAAGCCTGGGAGTCAGCGTTCCTGTATTCTCAGCCCTAATCTACCTTTAATGCACCTTCTGATCTTGAGCATGTTATTAAACACTCTGGCCTCAGCTTCACCTGTGAAATGAAGGGTTTGAATGAAATGTTTTCTCACTTTCTTTTTTTTAAATATTTATTTATTTTTTATGGCCATACCTGTGGCATATGGGGGTTCCCAGGGTAGGGGTCAACTCTGAGCTATGGCTGCTGGCCTGCACTGGCCACAGCAACACAGGATCCAGGCTGTGTCTGTGACCTATACCACAGCTCCCAGCAACGCCAGATCTCCAACCCTCTGGGTGAGGCCAGGGATCGAACCCGTATCCTCATGGATGCCAGTCGGGTTTGCTGCCCGCTGAGCCATGAAGGGAACTTAGCGAATGTGTGGACGTCTCCCGGCTTTATGATATCCCCAGTCATGGGGAATATGCCGCCTAGATTCTCGTCCAGGCTGCTGGTGGAGAGGGCTTTCTGGATCACGTTGGCAAGTCCTTGCTCCTCAAGTGTTCTGGTCTGGTGATACTCCGTCCACTGCCAGGAGCACGTCATTCTGGTTTCGAAAGCCGTGATTCAGGACCCCAGTTCCATTCTTGTATGTCATTTCCATATACATACACTGTCCATTTTACTTAGACTTTCCTTCAGTTTCCTACTTGAACTTCTGAGAATCACAGGTAACCACGTGGGGTTCTGGGAGCTGGCAGAAGTCCTCATGATCAAATGAGTTCCATTCTCGGCAGATTCTCGCCCCCACCTTGCCTGTGTGTGCCTGGGAAGCGGCGTTTCCTCAGCTGGCTGCGTGCTACTCCTGCCCCGAAGCGGAGCGCTCAGGAGCCACACTGCTGACACAGCAAGGCCCGCCTTTCGCTGGTTCCCTTGTGCTGCTTGGTGGTCTGCACTGGGGTGGTTTCTGCCCTTCTTTCAGGAGGTATAGCTCTTTACCCAGAATGTCCTAACTCCAGTACAGCTGCTGTTCCTTCCTTTGTCATTCTTGAGATCCTATTTTCCTTCTCATTAACCTTTTTTAAAAAAAATAAGCTTTATTGAGATACAGTTCATTTATCATACAGTTCGTTCATTTAAAGGGAATTGTTCAGTGATTTTTAGAATATTCACAGGATGGCAGCCATCACCATAATCTAATTTTAGAATATTTTTATCAACTGAGAGAAACCCCCTACCAATTAGCAATCACTCTTCATTCTCTCCCCTGCCTTCTGTGGCCCTGAGAAACTACTGATCTGTTTTTGGCTCTATAAATTTCAAACTACTGATCTGCTTTTGTCTCTATAAACTTCCTATTCTAGAAATTTAACATAGTTGGAATCATACAATACGTGGTCTTTTGTGGTTAGCTTGTCTTCCTTAGCATGTTTTTAAGGTTCATCTATGTTGTGGCCTGAATCAGTGCTTCACGAATTAGTTTCTTTGTATTCCTGAATAAAATCCTAATGTTTGGGTGTGTCACATTTTATTTATCCATCAGTTGAAGGACATTTGCGTTGTTGCCACTTTTGGACTGTTATGAGTAATATTGCTGTGAACAGTTATGCACAAGTTTTTATGTGGACATATGTTTTCACTTCTCTTGAGTACATACATACCAGTGGAGTTGCTGGGTCATATGGTAATGCTGTGTTTAACTTTTTTTGGGAACTGCCAAACTGTTTTCCAAAGTGACTGCATCATTTTACATTTTCGCCAGTGGCGTATGAGGGTTCAGATGGCCCCAAATCCTCATTAGTACTTGTTATTATCAGTCTTTTTGTTTCTGCCCATGGTAGCGGGTATGAAGTGGTATCTCATTGTGGTTTTGATTTTCATTTCTCTAATGACTAATGAGGTTGAACATCTTTTTGTGTCTTTATTGGCCAGTTGTTTGTTTTAGTGAAACGTCTATTCGAATCCTTTGACTGCCTTTAAATTGGGTTGTCTTTTTATTATTGAGTTCATTAACCTTTTAATGTTCACTTTGATTTATTTTCAGCTAGAAACACTTTTTTCCTTGGTCTTCTTCCTTCCTTTGTTTTTCTTCTGTTTTGTTCATAGACCGGTCTTTCTCTAGTGAGCAGGAGGGTTGAGAGGGCTCCCAAGCCCTTTTGCATTCTCTGGGCAGCAACTTCCATTGGCAAAACACAGAATTGTGGAATACCTTAGGCTGGAAAATGTACATCTGCTGGTTATTGGAATAGATCCTCGTGTAGTTCATACTGGTTCTAAAATGAACCATGCTTCTTCCCTTACAAACCAGTAGGTAACACAAGTCATTGTGTAGGTGAGAAAAAGAGACCCAGAGAAGCTGAGCCTTGTCTAAATTCACAGCAGGTAGACCTGGGCTCTGACTTAATTCAGGCCAGTCTTTGGAATAACTGTTGGTTTCTCATCAAGTTGTATCTCAGACTCAAGGGATACCAGGGTGAGTAAGACAGGGTCCCTGATTTCAGGTTGTCATAAAATATATCACATGAGACAAACTTATACAACTAATGGTAACACAGTGTTGCAGCTGCTGTGCGAGGAGGTATAGTCTGGTGCACTTAACGTTACTCAGTGCTCACTTTTCTTCCTTTGGCATGTAGGGAGATTTAGATTTTTGAGTAGTGATTTTTATCTGGACCACCTAGTTAAGGAATCATCCAGATGCTGAGGTTGCAGAAGAAACTGACTCTAGAATCTTCAGGGTTTTGCACTGGAATCTGGAAGATAATCTTATCATGGTACTGTTTTTATATATTATTTTCTTAACTATTTTTTCATATATTCTGCAGCGGTTTATCACATTGTTTTTTTCAACTGAAAATATCTGTATCAGCATTTTATATTAATGAAACAACAACTAAAAACTCTCTTCTGAAGAACTTTACATCAGCTATTTGTTTGTTATTTTTGTCCTGTTGATCTTTGGAAGTCATCCTTCTTTTTATTTAACAAAGTTAGGCTGTGTATTTATAGTAGCAAGTGAATATGTTTCTGTTTTGTCTTTTATACTATTTTTTATGACATTTATATTATTAATCGTTAAAGCAAGTATTTTACCACTTTAAGACTTGTTGTGCAAATACTTTCTGCCATATGCATTCTCTTTCAGTGTCTCTGTTAATTAGCAAAAAAGCATTTTTACAGAAACTATACTTGCCATACATATTTTTTGAATCTTGGACCTGTTAACTTACCTGTCCCTGGTTGTGAGGCCATGGACAAATTATTTGACTTCTCTTATCCTCAGTTTCCTTATGTGTGTAGTCAATACAATAATGCTTGTGTATTTTTTATTATTGTAAGAATTAGAGATAATGTATGTAAATTACCCAGCATAGAGCCTGCCACGTGGGTGCTTCATAGCAATGGTAGTAGTTATTGTTACATGTTAGTTTATTTAGCTGTATGAGCTGTAAGTTATAATTAGTAGTTAATTGATTTTTTGTATATATATTTATTCATATTTATCATTTATTAATATTTTTACTCATTTAGGATTAGGCAAAAATAAATGATCATATTACTATAGGAACTTCATGTCATTTTTCACTTTCAGTTAATAATTTTTCAGAGACTATATTGCCCTTTAAAGACTAGAGGCTGAATTGCTCCTTAAAGGCTGACCTAGAATTTTCACCAAAGCCTAAAGGTCTGGTCTTGTCTGCAGATGAAGGTATTGAGAGTTGTTCTCTACATCGCTGATTGCAGTTTTTTGTTTTTTGTTTTTTGTTGTTTTTGCTTTTTAGGGCCACACCTTCAGTATGACGGAAATTCCCAGGCCAGGGCTTGAATCAGAGCTGCAGCTGCTGGCGCACGCCACAGGCTGGGATCTGAGTTGCATCTGCAACCTACACCGCAGCTCACAGTCAAATATTTAGGTTAATGTTGTTAGCAACCAAGATTTTTAACAAAAGAGAAGCATACAAAGTCGAAGAAGTTAAGCGAAAACTCTGTTATCCCAAATTTGAACAGGAAATATCAGTATAAGCTCATGGTATGTTTTCTCTTTAAAAAGAATTCCAGTTCTACCTACTCAAAGACCTGGAAATTATGAGAACCTGGGAGCAATGAAGATCTGAGGGCCCAGTTTTTGGTCTGGGCCCATTTTCTACCACAAGGACACAGGCCCTTTATAGAAGTGACTGGTTTTAGATTTAGAACAGGAAAATGCACATAAGGACATGTGGAAAAATGCTGTTGTACTAAAAAGTAAGGAAAATACTATTGGGGCCGAGTCAGAGGCAGATGGTAACCAACTCCAACTTGAAGGGCTTCATTGTCTAGCGCCAAAGAAAGGAGAAGAAAGTGGCGCTGGTGCCCAAAAGCTGGCCTGGAGTCGCAGCTAGCCTGTGCTCTTCTCCAGTTACACAGAAGCCGTCTCACAGAACACCTCGGAGTTTCTCTCAGAGCGTGGAGAAATGAGACAAAGCACACCCCAGCCAGGGTTGCTGCCCCCCACGAAGTACTCGGCCAGAATTGGTGACAGCGTTGAGGGGAGCTTCTTTATCAATTCCTGCCTTGTCTTCCTCCCGGAGGTGAGATTTATTGAAATACCCGGCACAGGATTACCCACTTTGTAACCACATCCAGTTTGGAGCAACTCCAGCTTCTTCAGACCATCCCCCACATTACCCAGCCGCTGGGATGGCCAGGGAAAGACGCTGGGTGGCTGTGCTGGATTCAGTAGTGGACACCCAGAGAGGAACCGTGAACAGTGTTTGGTAGGTAATTTTGCTCCCAAATAGCAGAACTAATGGGAAATCTATTGTTTACAAGATGGGCAAAATGCGCTAAATGTTGTAGCAAATACCAGCAATGTAGTTGAAAGTTTCTCATTTTAGAGACGTTTCAGTGTTTGCTCTGCATCAAGCAGCATTCCTTTAGCTGTTCGCCAGCGGGTCCCGGAGCCGGGTGCAGCTCCCTTCAAGTCGGCATCTTCACGCTTGGTCCCCTTTCATTGAGGCCCTTGCCTGGGCAGAGCAGGGAGGATTCCAGCTTCTACTCTGTGGAAATAGACGGCTGAATCTCATTGTGGTGGCTCCTTCATAGTCGGTTCATGGAGATCTGTTAGGACTCCACGGGTGGATCTCTGCCCACTGCGTCAAAAATCAGAAGGAAGTGGGTTAAGGATCTGGCGTGGCCGTGAGCTGTGGTGTAGGTCGCAGACATAGTTCACATCCGTCGTTGCTGTGGCTGTGGTGTAGGCTGGCGGCTGCAGCTCTGATTCAGCCCCTAGCCTGGGAGCCTCCATAAGCCGAGGGTGTGGCCCTTAAAAAAAAAAAAGACAAAAAATGAGGAGAAGTGCTCAGCGGAGACTTCATGGAACTGTTCCTTTTTGGGGGGAGGCTGTGGCAGGGAGGTATCTTGAGCTTGTGTTTGAAGTTGCACCATGCTGTGTGTTCTCAGTTAAAAAATTAATTCAGCGGTTAGTGTTCCTCTTTTAGAACTTCTGGAAGTCATTTAAAGGAAATAAAAGTTGAGGAACTGCATGTGATACTGTATTTTAAACATTTTATTCACTATACGCAAACCTTTTTAAATAAATCTGATGTTAATCACTTTTCTAATATAAGTTAAAAATATCTCTTTAGGAAGAAATTTTTCTCCTGTGAAGATATCTACTTTATTTTTTAAAGTTAGAAGCTCCAGTCTTCACCTAGTTTTTTCCAGCTTAGGTGTGAAAACGTGACTAGTATGACAATTGCTTTAAAGATTGTATCACAGTTTGAGTTTAGCGTAACATTTTTCAGGAATAAACCTATGAATTTGTGGGATTGTTATCTCTGGAGGCTCACTTCTAAATCCTCGTGGTTTGTTGTGTTATACTTGACTCTTATTTTGTCGGTGTTACTAAAGGCATCAAAAAGCTGTGAATACTGTTATTGGTATTTGTGGTTCTCTGAGTGGAACTCGGGGGGCTGACTGGATGTCCCGAACAGCAACTCAGAGTTAACTCTCTCGTGTCTTAGTTGTTTATGTTAAATGTGTAGGTAGTAACTCTACTTTGATTCCTGTGGTCATCCTTACTGTTTTGTCTCAACTGTAGGATTTGTGGGGACAAAATGAAGTAAATACATGAGGAAGACCCCGTGTATTGTTGGGAGGTGGCTATATAAACTCAAGATTCTGCATTTTATTTTTCATATGATTTCTTAGCACTAATCAAATGCATTAATCAACTTCTGATTAGCTGGCTCATTTGTAAGAGAATTGTCTTTAGATGTATTGCTTTCAAATTGTTCTTGATGTAATTTAGCAAAAGAGGTGATGAAGTTCTTTGTTGACCAATTATCTCCTGTTTGATTTTGTTCTTTGACTCACTGTAGATTGGCAGGAAGCCATTTGCACCAAAATATGTAATTGCTTCTTAATTTCAAATATGTTTGGAATAAGAATGAATGATTTGGGGCTGGGATGTGATGGGATAGGAAAGGGAGATTCTTTTTTGGAGGCTCCTTCTGAATCGTTCATTCACTAATTTGTATTTTTTACCCAACTTCGAAAATGAACTGGAGGGAGCTTTTATTAAAAATCCTCTAGGAGTTCCCGTCGTGGCGCAGTGGTTAACGAATCCGACTAGGAACCATGAGGTTGCGGGTTCGATCCCTGCCCTTGCTCAGTGGGTTAATGATCCGGCGTTGCCGTGAGCTGTGGTGTAGGTTGCAGACGCGGCTCGGATCCTGCGTTGCTGTGGCTGCGGCGCAGGCCAGTGGCCACAGCTTCGATTAGAGCCCTAGCCTGGGAACCTCCATATGCTGCAGGTGCGGCCATAAAATGACAAAAGGCAAAAAAAAAAAAAAATCCTCTAATACAATAGAGCTGTGTGTAATAGAGCTTACATTGAAAATGAATGACTTAGAGAAGAAAGGAAGATGTACCAGAATACATTTGGCCTCTATATTCTTGGGTTCTGCATCCACACATTCATTCAATTATTAATTCAACCAACTGCAGACCAGAAACACTTGAAAAAAAATTTCTGGAAGGTTCCAAGAAGCAAAACTTGTATTTGCCTTATGGACAACTATTTATATAGCATTTACATTGTATTAAGTATTACAAGTAACTGGCTATGATTTAAAGTATATGGGAGGATGTGCATAGAATATATGCAAATACTCTGCTATTTTATATAAACGACTTGAGCATCTATGGATTTTGGCATCCAAGTAGGTCTAGGAGCTGATCCCCCAAGGATACTGAAGAATGACTGTATCTAGACCAGCGGTCCAGTCTGTGTACTACAGCCCCCGGCCAGCTTTAAAATGCGCGGACTCGGGGGCTCTTGTCAGGATAGAACCTTTCTTGTTTCAAAGTTCCACTGGTAACTGTGATGTATAGCCACGACTGAGAGTCACTGCCTCAGACAGTGGGTCGTTACGTATGTAGCTGAGTTTATACTTTTGCTCTGAACTTCCTGGT
This sequence comes from Catagonus wagneri, assembly GCA_004024745.2. Taxonomy (NCBI): domain Eukaryota; kingdom Metazoa; phylum Chordata; class Mammalia; order Artiodactyla; family Tayassuidae; genus Catagonus; species Catagonus wagneri. Next base: position 8,333,678 of record PVHT021183632.1, read on the forward strand.
ACTCACCGAAAGAGGGGCAACAGGAGTTTCATAGCTCTTAATAGCTTAAAAAGCTTTGCATCACTGGAAGAGGCTTTTTTTCCCCCACCATGAAACTAATAGAGTTTGACTTTGTAGATGTCTGCAATAGCTCCCTGTCTTTAATGAATAGTTTTATCAAAGGATTCAGAAACATTCTTTACCTAGAGGGCTTTTTATTGATCCTTGTTTGAGGCTGATGGTGTAATATTAAATCATAACCGTGTGATGGTGTTTCTGCATGAAGCTAAGTGCAGCTTCTTGAAGCCAGAGGTTGCATTTTATTTGTGTTTATATTTCCAGCCCCTAGCACATTTTCTAGCACATACTCTGGGGGTGTTTTATAAATGCCTTTGGAATAAACGAGTTCAAATGTTTAATTTCCTAGGAACTAAATTGCCATAAAGATGGAGCTTAGAAAATCTAGAGTAAGAGATGATTAGCATGTTTCCTAGACCATCTGTCACTAATATTGATTGTTTCTATTTGGCACTGAAGATTTATTTTTCGGGGGTGGGTAGCTGATAAAAAGTTAAAAAACATTTTTTAAAAAAGCTTCAGTTATTCTGTACCCCTTTCTTTAGTGACTTAAAATCAGTTTTTTTAAAAAATGACATTCTTACTGTTCAGTAAGGATGGCTGCAGTGCCGTCGTGGTAACCGATAGCAGCTTCTGCCCTGCCCGCTTCCGGTGTACCTGATGCACCGACCAGAGTGAAAACCTCAGTCCGAGCATGCCACTTCCCCGCCCCAGACCTTCCCAGGATTTCCCAGCTCACCGAGATTCAAAGTCAGGGCCCTTACAGTGGCCTGCATGTTGGACCTAATGGCGCACCTTAGCCTCTTACATCTGACAACATCAGGCACTGCTCAGCCGGCTCATTCTCTGCCGGCCGCACCAGCCTCTCCTGGGTGCTGAAACGGGTCGGCCTTTGGGCTTGCTGCTCCCTCGTGTGGAAGTCTCTGCCTCTGGATAACTGCAGGGCTGGCTTCCCTCACTTCTTTTTGCTTAAATGTCACTTTCTTGTGAGGCTTTACCAGGTCATCTTTTCAGTTTCATCACCAGGACCCCCACCCTCCGTACACACACCTTGTCTCAGCTTTATTATTTTTATTATTTTTAACACTTGTTACCATTGGACAAAGCATGTTTTAATTTTGAAAAAAATGATCTTTTTTAAACAAAAGCTTAACAAGGGCAGGGATTTTTGTCCGATTTGTTCATGGCCTTATTCCCATCTTCTAGAGCAGTTCCTGGCACAGAGTATGTGCTCAATAAATATTTGTCAAGTAAATGAATTGATGATGGAGGCACTATTCATTGTAATAATATAGAATTCCATGGGATTCAGTATTTTCTTTTTCATGCAGTTACTCAAGTTTTAATGCTAGGCCTTACTCTGTACTTTTATAATTTTATTTTTTTGACTTTTTCCATTTTTTAGAGTTTTATTGAAATATGTTGATTTACAGTGTTGTGATAATTTAGTATTATTTCTATTTTAAATTTAAAAGAAAGTGGAGCATGGTAAAGTTTTTATGTTTCCTGTCAAAAAATTGCAAACCATTTACTCTGGTAGCACTATCAAATAACTTAATGTTTACGTTTAAGGGAGAATAGGGCCGAACTTTTTATTTTTATTTATTTATTTATTTATTTATTATTTGTCTTTTTGCCTTATCTAGGGCCGCACTTGCGGCATATGGAGGTTCCCAGGCTAGGGGTCTAACAGGAGCTGTAGCCACCGGCCTTCGCCATAGCCACAGCAACGTGGGGTCCGAGCCGCGTCTGCAACCTACACCACAGCTCACGGCAACGCCGGATCCTTAACCCACTGAGCAAGGCCAGGGATCGAACCTGCAACCTCAGTTCTTAGTCGGATTTGTTAACCACTGAGCCACGAAGGGAACTCTGGGCTGAACTTTTTAGAAATGGGGCTTGATTCGTTATAAAACCATTCCTACCTTGAGGTGACTTTAGTGACAAAGGCACTTAAAATTTTGGATTTGTATCAGGTTTAGCCTATTCCTGAAATGAATTTTGAAGATGGGATAATACCTTTTAGCCAGAAATACAAAAAATGTAAAACCTTTGTTAAGAGATTGGTTACTGGGAGAATTCTGGTCTTGAGTGTTCAGAGTGTGATTTCCATTTTGACTGAGGGACTGTGAATTAAAACGCAAGTATAATGCACATTCCAAGTGTTAGGTTTACCCTTTGGCTCAAGTCAGAGAACCCACTGTGGCCTGCAGGGTTGACTCTCCTTGACCTGTGCCCCTGGGGGCCCTCTCTGCCTTCCCCCGCTCACTCCACACCAGCCGCACCAGCATCCTTAAGCTTCTTTGGTTGCCTGGCATGGACATGATCTTTGCACAACTCATCCTCTGCCTGGGCTGTCTGCCCAGGTACTCATGTGGCCAGCTTCCTCACCCGCTTCCTACCTTCGCTCAGATCTGACCTTCCCAGTGGGGCTACCCTGTCCTCTTTGTTAATACTGCACACTGCCTCCGGCCACTGTGCCCTCCCTACCCCCCCACCTGCTCTACTTTGTTATCTTTTAAAATGTAGCGTCTGAGTTCTCTAAAATATTAGATAATTCACCCATCATGTTTGCTTCTATTATCTGTCTCTACCTGCTAGAAAATGTCAAAAGATAGGACCGTTGCTTTATTCCTTGAAGTATATGGCAAGTGCCTAGGGCAGTGCTTGGTGCATGGCGGATTATCAATAAATGTTTGTCCAGTGATGAATGGACAGACCACTACCCTTCTTCATAAGGTCACATGCTTCACAGTTAACCTTTATTACTGCTGTGGTAAAGAGATTTATGTAATGAGCAGCTATTAGAACAGCTTTTGAAATAATACCACTTGTATTTGTACACCTGTGCTGTAACATGTGACCATTTCTTTCCTTTTGAAAGCTGCATAATAGTGTGTGGCATGTATACACCACATTTAATTTATCCACTCATCTGTGGATGGACACCTAGGTCGCTTCCATCTTCTGGTTGTTGTGAATAGTGCCGCAGTGAACATGGGTGTGCCGATAACGCGTCAGGACTAAACTGTTCTGAGATCTGTTAGGTTTAAGGAGTATTCCCATCAGCCAGTTATATTTTCTATGTATGCCTCTATCTTACTTTGAGCTCTTAATTTTATTTAACATTGTGTTTTTCTTTTATATCATTTATTCTCAAAATTTGTCCTTTGGTGTAAGCTGTGGAAATGTAGATGGTCTGCTTTTTTAGAATGATGGCCTCCTGGAAAACTGTACCAAAAAGTGGAACAAACTCCTTGAAAGAACGAACTGTTACTCACTGTCGTATCTCTCAAATGCTCTAGGCTCTGAGAGGCACAAAACAGTAGAGTGAAAACCAGTGTTGTATTAGGAAAGCAAAAGGCAGAGAATGCTTCAAGAAAGAAAGAACAGCAGTGTCATGCTGCTGCACAGGGAGCCGAGCAAATGAGGTGATTTGCAGTGTTGTTGGGTGTAGTGCCCTGAGCAGGCGCAGCTCGGGTGGGCTCTGGAAGGCTGTGGGAGAGGGAGGAGAAAGGGATGTCAGTACAGGCAGCTTTAGGACACTTGGTACTGAAAGGTGTGCACTGTATACAATAGCCAAGACAAAGAAGCAACCTAAATGTCCATCAACAGAGCAGTGGATGCAGAAGATCTGGTACATATAGACAATGGAATATTACTCAGCCATAAAAAAGAATGAAATAATGCCATTTGCAGCAACATGGATGCACCTAGAAATTGTCATACTAAGTGAAGTTGGGCAGTGAGAGACAAACATCATATGGTATCACTTATATGTGGAATCTTAAAAAAGGATATGGATGAACTTATTTGAGGAATAGAAACAGACTGGAAATTGGGTTGTATGGCTATAAATATAATAAAATGCACTGATTTAAAAAAAGGCATGTGATACTGAAAGGGAGAAGAAAGAATGAGAGTGGAGGGGCATTAAAGACATTTTGTTGTGTTAGTGGGTGAGCCGTGAGCACATTTAAGAGCTGATGGGAAGGATCGAGTTGAGGGAGAGGTTGAATGTTCAAGTCCCGACGACACTGGCGGGGATGGGATACAGGTAAAGGACCCGATGTTTGATGGAGGAGGAGGGCTTCCCTCAGTCGCGGTAAGACAAGGAAGTTAGGGTGGATGCGCAGTCGTAGGTTTGAATCTTGGGAAGATCCAGGAATTCCTACCCGAGGTGGTGACTTTTTTCTCTAAACCTGGAGATGAGGTTATCTATTAAGAATTAGAGGTCAGGAGGGGAAAGTCCAGGTTTGGGGTGAATAACGAAGGTTCAACATGGATTTGCTTTTAAAAGGAGTGGCAGTATCCACTGCATCTGGATGTGTATTCAGTGTCAAGTTAGATGTCAGGAACTTGAGGAGGAAAAACTTGCCTAACTTTGCTGTATAATTTTACACATTTACTGCATCCTACCAAGTGCAGAGGACTGTGAGATGGCTCTTTTGCCCGGGGAGCTTGTAGACTTATAGGGAGCATCTGTCAAATGCAGAAAGGGGTAGGAACAGTGCTGAAACTTCAGAGGTCCTGCTAGACCTCTGGGTATGGGAGAGATTTCATTCAGCAAATGTAGATGGGGAGGGCAAGAAACCGCAGAGCTCAGAAGATATCGCTGCCCCGTGAGCTGGCATGGTGAATGGTCTGGCCTGTTCAGAATTATCGTCCAATCAGTGTGTCTCTGTACAGGTTAACATCAGAGGAGCTCATAACTTTAAGGAAAACTCCATAAAACATGTAACCCCCTCAAAGAAACTTATGTGCGTATCTATTTTAGGGAAAATTTATGACATGTCATCCAGTATTTGACAAGCTTTGTACAGCATTGTAATTTCCCAGTTTGGGTATGGTGAATTTATAGAGCCCATTGAGTGTAAGTGGCATTGTTTGATTCATTCAAGCTTTTTTCTCTCTTCAGTAGAAGATTTAAAAAAATATTCCAAATTTGAATCCAGAACTTGGAAAATGCCGGTTGTCTAAAAATACAGTACCATATTGTGATAAATATAGCTGTTGAAATTTTAAGAATCTCTTCACAAAACTTTGTTTTAATATTCACGGCAGAACCTTTTTTTGGAATGTTATCTGAAAAACAGAGGACCATTTTATTGTCAGCGCTGACTATTAATTAGGGTATTGTTTCAGATATAAAAGTTGATCTGCCACTGAAATTCTATTTGAATATGTATAGTTCCAAGCTTGCTTTGTGTATTTAATAACTTTAGTACCGTAATTACTCTGTTTACAATTAAATTTTGGTGAATATGCTAATACGGAGTATACCAGTGAGTGATTTCAGTAAGGGGCAGGGTTGATTTGCATTTTGATGTGCTTTGCACTTGCATCTGAATTTCATTTAATATCAGTGGGAAAAGCAGTGGTCAGATTATGTAACGGTTAGTGACAGTAAACTTTCTTTCCTTTGAAATCTCTCTGTTGGATTGGCTTTTCTCCAAGTGGGCAGATTCAGAAAGATTGCTTTTGGTCGAGCTTTGTGCCTTCCAGTTTATTCTTTAGTAGAAACCTTCGTGTAAGTATTGGTTTCATTATTAGAAGAAACCTATAATGTACTAAAGCAACTGTTTAGTTCAAGTGAGCCTTTTAAGTTCTTTAGAAAATTCGCTAACTCACTGAGGCAAATGCTTATGGTCATGTTTTTTATTACAGTTTTTGAGCAAGGACTTCTGGTTTTAAATAATTCTCCTTTTTTCTTTTCAGAAATCCCCTGAAAAGGTACCCAGAGATTGAGACCCACAGATTTCACATTCTCTGAAACTAGGAGGTTTTTTCACTCTGAAGCGGAGAATAGGAGGGCTGCCAAGTGGAGTGAAGGTCAAACAGGGGTGTGGGAGGATGCTGAAAGGCCACATGCTCACACCGAGCGCTGTCTCAGACAAAGCTTGCGGAGTTGCGCTCTCCAAAGGAAGTGGCCCACCTGAGGGGCACGACCCCGCAGCCTTTGTGGGGAAGAACGGGAATGGGCATCGGCAGAAAAGGTCTTGGGAAACTTGATGGCGTGATGAAATGTTCTGTTTCTTAGTCAGGGTGGTTTGTTGCTCAAGCCTATATGCACGTGTAGACCTTGGTCAGCCTGTGTGTACATGTGTGCATCTCAGCTTCAGATCCGTCTTTCTTTGCTCTGGTTCAGCTAGACCCTTTCCAGCACATTTTTTCCTTTCCAGCACAGTGTTAGGGTTTTTTTCAGTAAAGGGTGAGCGAGGGGCACTGCTGGGCTTAGTGGGGAAGTGCAACTTGCTGTTGCAGTGTGGTTGGGTTTTTTTTTGTTTTGTTTTTAATCTTAAGGTATGGATGCCAGCATGCTTACTCTCTGTGACTTTCTTTAGCTCTCTAGTATCCAGCAGTATCTTGTTTATAGTGGGACCCCACTGGGTGGATTCCTGTGGACTGGCTCCAGCCCGTTGGCACCCCAGGGAACTCTGCCACCCGGTGGTGACTGCAGCCACAGCTGGTCCAGTGAAGAGTTCCTTTGTGCAAACTCTCCCTTAGCCTTGTAGCCAGTCCCTGCTCCCCACCTTTGCGTTGCCTGCATTCCTTAGAGTTCTCTTTTACCCCTTTCTGTGGTCAGCCACCTTTTACAAATGAATAATTTTTATATTACATTTTCTTAACTTCAGTTACTTGTGTTTTTTTTTTAGTCTCTTGATTGGATCCTCTTATGACTTTTTTATAACTTGTTAATTTTACATAAGTAAAAGACCAGATGAAGTGTAGTTATCAGTATACAACTTGATTAACTTTTATGAAGTGAACATGCAGTTTAGAAATCACCCAGACTGGGGTGTGGAACACTACCCGGTCCCCAGAAGCCTTCCTCCCCCAGTGGCACCTGCTTTTTGACTGGCATCGTCACAGATTAGGAAAGAGAATCATAGTGTGTGTCATCTCGTGTCTGGCTTCTTTTTTCAACATGGCGTTTGGGAGGTTCATCTGTTTTATTATACCATTTTCCAGTTGATGACATGTGGGTTTCTAGTGTTTGGCTATTTTGATAAAGCTGCTGTTTCCTTCTCCCCCATGCCTTTCGGTGGACATGGTTTCATTTCTCTTAGTCTGTACATAGAAGAGGAACGGTTGGGTCACTTAGCAGCTACTGCCAAACCGATTTTCAAAATGCTTGTGGCCTTGGCCCATGTAGGAGAGCTCCACTTCCCCACAGCCTTACCAGCACCTGGTGTTGTCAGGCTTTCTCAGCTGAGGTCTCCAAGACTTAAGGAATAGGTAATTCAAATGCTGTTACGTTGTGGCAAGTGAAGAAAAGTTTCTAAAGCTTTTTATGAAGTGAGCCTAATAATTGATAGCAAAAAAGATAAGTATGGTAGAGAAAAGAAAACTGCAGGCCAGTCTTACTTATAAATATCAGGTTATTCCTAAATAAAATATTAGCAAATAGAATCCAGCAGCACAGTCTAAGAATGATTTTTTTTTAAGGGATGACTTTCCTATTAAATTGTCCTGTACAGGTATGTGCTACATTTGTGTAAGTCTTTTGTGGCTCCCAGTGTTTAAAAAAGTGGGTTATTAACCAAATGCTTATCCATTAATCCACTGCCATCACCACCCTTGGCATCCAGCAGAGGCCAGCCTCTGAGCACGGGCACGGCTGTGGTTGCCTGAGGCCCGTCTAAGCTTGTAGTGCAGGAGGAAGGGAGATCGCCACATCTTTTTTATCTATCAGAGGCCACCAGAGGAAGGGAATTTCATTTAGGGGTGTTGTAAAGAAAATTTTGTCTTGTAGTGGCCTCTTTCTGTCAGAGCAGCAGAGTATATTTCAGTGACTTCTTCACATCATGTGTCGTAGATATGTGTGATGGAGGTTTTAAACCAAGCACCAAGGCAGGTTCAAATACTGATTAGTAAACTAACCGACCTCCCTCCGACCTACCTTCCTTCCTTCCTTCCATCCATCCATCTATCCACCCACCCACCCACCCATCCCAAAGGAACTGGTAATATAGGACCTACATTGCACAAGTTTATAGAAACTACTTGATTGGTTTGATATATTTAAGTTCCTCAAACACTGTGGATCTTCCTAATGTGTATGAATGACTGACTAAAAGAAGAAAAAAAAAGCTAGAAAACTATTGGGAAAAAACTAGATTCCAGGCTCATATTGTATACCAATATAAGTGTAACAAAAAAAATTTACTAAGAAATTTTATGAAAGCATAAAATAAAGGAAACTATAGGAGATATTGGAGAAGAAGAGTCATTTGACCAAGAGAGGTCTTTCTAAGTATGACATAAAATCCAAAAGCTAAAAATAAACTATCAGAAGACAAATAAATTAGGAAGACTGTTTGCAATACAAAGAGCTAATTTCTTTAGTACATATAGACTATATAAGAAATGCCTGCAGATAAAACAGCAGAAGGTCACCAGTACTTCGCAGGAAATGAAGCGCAGGTTTTATTTACGAGTCTTATTTTCCCTTTTTCTTTTTTTGTGTGTGTGATTGGATAAGCTCATGAGATATGAAGAGATTTCCGATTTTGATCCCTTGGTGATTGTTAATTATAGGAACAGTAATTTTTTAATGTTTAAAAACAAAATATTTTACAAAACAGAAAACCTTATTCAGCAAATGCAGACTTAATGAACTATAAGGTGCTATTGTAACTACCACCTGTGTCAAGAAATATTGCTCTACTTCCCTGGACCCCATTCTAATCACAACTTTTGTATGCTTCCCCAAAGTAATTTCTAGCTTTTACGGTAATTGTTTTCTTTCTTTATAGTTATATCACTCAAATGTGCATCCTTTGACACTGGTTTAGATTTGCTGGATTTTGTTAGGTATATTGTGTTCAGTCTTTTTAAATCTAGTTTTCCTATCCCCATCTCTGCTTTTTCCCCCTTTATTTGTTGAAGAAATGAAATTCTATACACGGTAGGGTTTCCCACGGTTGGGATTTTGCTGATTGCATTCTTGTGTATAGTTTACCATGTTCTTCTGTTCCCTTCATACCTGTGAATTGGTAGGCATGCTCAGATTCAGGAACTGTTTACTTTTTCTTTCTCTTTTGGTAGGGTTACTTTATGGGTAGGTATGTTCTTTTATCAGGAGGCATGTAATATCTGGGTATCTCTCATATTTTGATATTAGTAGTTATCTATACTCTGTCTAGATCTATTAATTCATTAGGTAGAAATGGTGTTAAACTGAAACCATTCTTAATCATGTATTAGCTGAAATTTTTCTGTAAGGAGAAATTCATCTTCTATTTGGTTACTCAGGAGTACAGTTCATATAAGAAAGAAAGTATGGATGCTTGATTCTTTTCGCTTTATTCATCGTTTTTCAAAATTGAGTGGTTTCCTGTTATCCTCTAGAGGTGACCACTTAGGTTTTCTTACTGTTACAAACTTGGATTTATCCATTTTGTGTATTTTAATCCATTATGGTTATTATCTTTATTGACTCAAATTGGCTCATCTTTGGTCAGTGGGAATATCTTCCAGGTTGACTCCTTAGACAGATTTGACATAACTCTAGTAGTTTTTGATAGCTTTCTTGACATCTAGAAATGACAAAATGTTCCAAGTTTATCTTATAGGTTTCTAGCTCCAGACCTGGAATCAGTCATTTCTTCAAGTTGGTTTCTTTTGATAGGAGGTTGTACTTCAGGTGTGCAGTCTGCATACTGAGGATGCATATTGCTGCTGGATTGTTCATTGTTTCTAAGCCTTTTTGGTGAATGGGGCTAGGAAATATAAAGTGTGTGTGTGTGTGTGTGTGCGTGTGCGTGCGTGCGTGCGCGCTTTGTATTGTAAAAGATACAATACCTTAAAAAAAAAAAAAACTTCCAAATGTAATCCTGCCTCTTCTTTCATCTGCATCCCCTTCCATATTTGAATCCTGATTTTTAAGGACACAGCAATGATAGAATTAAAACATCACATAATTATTCATTTGCGTTATTCCACATCTGTGCTTACAATAGCCTTACTTAACAAAACCAAGTAGCACCACAATATGAATACTGGAAATTGCTTTTTTTTGCATGTTTTCCCATTTTTTTACAGTTGTACTATGTCTGCATTGTCAGAACATACACCCACTATATATTATATTCTGTCCTCTCCTTTAGAGCCCTTGCCGAGACTCAGTTCTACGAATAAGTATCTATTTGCTGCTCACTGTCAGTTCTTAGAGTGACGTTTCTTTAGTCATTTTGGATATATAAGGCTTGTTCTCTAGTAGATTCTTACTCTTTTTCCGTTTCATGTTGATGACACTTTGGAGTCTTTAGACTTGAAAGTTAACTGAGTATAGAATCTTTGGTTCATGTCTTTTTTTCCTTGAGCCTTAAATATGTTACTTGCATTTTTTTTTTTTCTGGCATAACGTGTTGCTATCAAAGTGATGACAATATGATTTTACTTTCCTTTCAAAATATCCTTTTTTGGCCTGCATGCCCAAAGAATATTTTCTTTTTACTATTAAGTTCAACAGTTTTACTAGACTAGGCTATGTCTTCATGATGGTCATCCTGGGTTGGAAGTTCAGGAAAAGCTTCTTGAGTTAAAGCATTTTTGGTGTTCTCTTCCCTTGCCTTTATTTCCTTTGTTATGTGTTTACTGCCTTTTTTTCCCTGTGTTTTAAAATTATGATCTTCTCTTGAAACTTTTAAAATCTTTTCCACCCTTTTTAATTTTTAAAGATGTTTCCTTTTCACTTTCTATTTCTCTTATGTCAGTATTTGAAAATTTTATTCAGTCTGACAATCTTTGTAGTCTTATTTATGAAATTATTTTAACTTTTATTTTTAATTATTTCCTTCTATCATTTGGTTTCTGAGTTTTTCTAGTTCTTATTTATGTTAGTCTTTATATATAAAATTTGGGTTATTTTAAAATATTGGCTTATAGCTCTCAACTTTTGGGGAGGTATGTTTTTCGTATGTGTTTTTTTAAAGGGATGTTTTCTTTTTTCTTTTTTTAATATCAACTGGCATGACACTAGGCCTTGATTCTTTTCTGTTGCTCTGTTTTATAAGCATTTTGTTTTCCTTTGTGCATTTAGTTTTAGATGGTATGGTTCGGGTTAACTTTATGTCACTCTCTGGAAGCTCTTTTTTTTTTTTTTTGAAGATACAGTGTTCCAAAATACGGAGGCTAACTCCTAGATCCACTTTTATTTGAAGCTTCTTTTTCCTTTCTTTGTGTGACCCATGTGATGTTGAGTTGGGATTCTGTTCCAGCAGCCCCTCCTCCTCCGCACGAGGTGTGGACCTGGGAGAGCGCCTTGGCTGGTCCGTTGGAGCGCTGTCTAGCCGCTCCAGCCTCTCCAGACCTGGCACTGCGCTGCTCTGGGAGAGCGCACGCCCTGCGCGGCTTCAGCTGCTGCTCCCAGGTTGACTCTGTGCTCCTCTGAAGTACCTGGGGGTGACTTGGGATTCTCAGATTCTTCAGAGGCACGGCCCTTCCTTCTGTTTCTTCCTTCACAGTTACTGGTCACGTAGATCTTCTTCCTGCCGGAGGGGTCCGCACCCACTAAATTTTGGGGTTTGTGGAGGTAGAGGAGGCCGTCACCCAGTTTTGTTATAGATGTATTCAGGAGCTTTGAGCTTTGCTCTCCAGTTGTCCTGTCTGGTTTTATGGGGAAATTTGGGGAGCTTCATCTCTGTTGCTGCTCCCACCATCTTCAGGAGCAGAGGGCCTTTGGAGGCAGTGGTCTGAACAGCGAGGCAGTAGCCTGCAGCGACGCCTGCCCTGGCCGGGGCTGTTTGTGGGAGTTTCATTGATTATTACATTAGGCTAGAGGAGAAAAACTGAAAATAGAAGCCAACAGCTTAATTTGGAGGAAAAACACTTTTTGTTGACCACAGTTTATTTATTTTTTGTTTTTAGGGTCATACCTGCAGCATATGGAAATTCCCAGGCTAGGGGTTGAATCAGAACTGCAGCTGTGAGCCTACACCACAGCCACACTAGATCTGAGTCGCATTTAAGCCTACACCATAGCTTGCAGCAAGGCCGGATCCTTAACTCAACTGAGCAATGCCTGGGATCGAACCCACATCTTCATGGATACTAGCTGGGTTCTCAACCCGCTGAGCCACAGTGGAAACCCCAACCACAGTTTATACTGAATAAGAGCCGAGCGAGAATATTTCATTTAAAATGTGTTATTTTTTGGAGTTCCCATTGTGGCTTAGCAGAAACGAACCTGGCTAGTATCCATGAGGATGCGGGTTCCATCCCTGGTCCCACTCAGTGGGTTAAGGATGCATTGCCATGAGCTGCAGCATAGGTTGCAAACGTGGCTCAGATCTGGCATTTGCTGTGGCCATGGCCGGCAGCTGCAGGTCCAATTTGACCCCTAGTTTGGGAACCTCCATATGCCTCATCTACAACCCTAAAAAGCCAAAAAAAAAAAAAAATGGTTTTTTTGTGGAGTTTCCGCTGTGGTGTGAAGAATCTGACTGCAGCTGTTTGAGTGGCTGCAGAGGCACAGTTCAATCCCTGGCCAGGCACAGTGGGTTAAAGGATCCTGTGTTGCCACAGCTGTTGCGTAAGTTACAGCTGCAGCTCAGAGTCAGTCCCGGCCTGGGAACTTCCACATGGTACACGTGCAGCCATATCATATATATATATATCATATATATCATATCATATCATATCATATATATATATATCATATCATATATATATATATATATATATATATATATATATGGTATTTTTGTCACTTTTGGAATGTAATTCCAGAACAACACAAGAGATCATCTAGTTACTATCTTGTGTTACAGAAAGATACAAGTTTTTAAGATTCATTTTAAACTGTCTTGACTACTTTAAGGAAATCATCAAATAGGAGATTGTCCTAGTGATTTGATAAAGTTGGATAAAATTTCAAAGGTATTCATTTTAGCATTTGTGTGTCTTAGTTATTTCTTTTACTCAATCTACTACTGTAGCATAAAAGTCACCTTTTTTGGTGTTTTGAGTCTGGGCTTATGACACCAGTGTGGACTTTTATAAACTCCTCATTGCGTCAGTGTTAAGCGTGCACTTTAATTGGGTGCACAGTTCCTCCCCACTTCACAGAGCAATTCTTTTGTTGTTAAATAGCATTTTTAGTCATATATGATTTTATAGCATTGGAATCTCAAATATTTTCTTAAAAGTAATTTCATGGATCATTTTATTTATTGTTTTCTAAAGTAAGAGATAGTCAAGCAGAATTGAGCACTTGTAAATCAGAATGAACAGATATTCTTTATTCAAGTTGTGGAGTAAGTAGAAATTTGAATAGCATCTTTGTTGCTCAGAAACTTTCCTTAGTGAAGATGTTTTCAACACTTCTAGGATTATAATACTGAGTGTCGCTTTGTTTTATATTACAGGGAAAATGCCTCGTGTAAAAGCAGCTCAGGCTGGAAGACAGGGCCCTGCGAAGAGACGTCTTGCAGAACACTTTGCAGCTGGGGAGATAATCACCGACATGACAAAAACAGAATGGAAACTAGGATCACCCGTTGGCCAAGGTGGCTTTGGTTGTATATATCTCGGTAAGTGTATGACTACTTCTAGTTGTCAGTCCTAAGATTTATATGCCTCGTTATCAAAATAGTTACTTAATTATGAACTTTTACCGGCTGTTCCTAATAATTTACAGCTGCCATAATATTGTATGATGAGGCAAAAGTGCATCTCTGACAGAGGGGTGGAGAGGGTGGTTGTTTTAATCATGATAGAAATAGAGGGTAAAATATCTATAATATCATTAGTGCACATATACATGGCTTTAGATTTTTAAGACATTCTGTATAGTCTTAATCTCCTTTGAGACTCAAAGAAAGCTGTACCTTTCTCTTCCCACCTCTACCCATTTAGGATCTGTTCCCTTTGTTTTGGTTTAATTTGGAGATTTTTGGATCTTTGGGTATGGATTTTTTTTCCCTTTCTTTCTGTGCAGCCCTGGAGAAGGGCCTAGAAATTGCATGTTAGGCCTGAAATGTACTATTTAAAAAGCTTGCTTACTCTGAAATTTTGGGGGACCCATTGTGGAACCCTATGATTCTATCAGTTAACTAATCTGTTGATTTTTTAAAATAGTTTACCTGATTGCTTCTAAGGCTGTATGCTTCCCGGGAATATTAATACTGATTCAATGCATTTCACGATTGTTTTCATATTTCTAACTTTTCCGTTATGTATCCTTATTCTACCTCTCATCTTGATTTATTTAATTTCTGCCATGAGGTTTATAAAATTTTGTTTTTAGCAGTGACCTGCCTTTTTCTTTCAAACAACATTTTTCTCAGAATACTGATAGTAATATTAGCTTAGCATCATATGAAAACTTGTTAGAACTGCATATTCTCGGGTCCCTCTCCTGCGAATCAGCAGCCGTAGGGAGAAGGCCCAGCAGTGTGACTGAACAAGTCCTCCGAGGGACTTGGGTGCATGTGAAGGTTTGGGGATCACTGACCCAGGTAGAAGAGCAACTGGTCTTACTCGGGAGGGCTTGACTCAGCCTCCAGGCTCAGGGGGCTGTGCTTGGCCACAGGCTCTAGAGGTATGTTCATGAAACATAGTTTAAAAACCAGTGCTTTACTATATTTTATAGATACAGTCTCTCTAAGTCGATAGCACCTGTCTTCAGGGAAGTAGGAGTTGGTTCTTTAGTTTTGTTCAGAACCAAACCCATTCCAGTGAGCTAGGCTATATCTGACTTACGTTAAAAATGCTCATGAATCTGGAGGGGTTAGTACCTGTATTAGCCATCTGTGTATTTTCCCGGTGGTTTAGAAATAGCTGATTATGTGAGCTGTCTCTGCTGCAGAAAGTGTGGACCTGGGACATCCCATGTGAGGAATGGGAGCTTGTCTTAAAACACATAAATTCTTCGTTTTGTATTAGTTATTTTGCTTTTATAACCTTTGGCAAGTTGACAGATTCTGTAATAAAACTTGGCTTTTTTAAAACTGGACTGGTCACCCTGGAGAAGAGATTTGCTTTAATGTTGCTCCCTCCGCGTTCTCTCTGTGCCCACTGACACCAAAACAGCCGCACTCAAGGTCATCACCAATTTCTGCTAAGGACAGTTTTCTGCTAAAAGGTGGCTTTTGAATTTTGTTGATATTTTGAATCTTCTCAGCTATTATCTGCAGCATTCGATACTGTTCATCTTTCCTTCTCATAAAAATTACATTCATTTTCTTTCATGATAACATACCCTCATCTCTGGTTTTCCCCTTCCTCTCTGGCCATGCTAAGTCATCTCTATAGGTACTTCCGTGTTCTCTGGCTTTCCTTCCTTGGCCAACTCTTCTTCTGTACAGGCTTTCTGAGAGACCTTATCAAGTCTCTTGGCTTCTGTTATTATCTCTTTATTGTTGATTTCTGTATCTTTTATTTGATGCCTAGGACATGGTCCCCCAAGTCCAAGCCCATAGCCAGTGGCTTGCAAGGGATCCCATTTGGTTTGGTCGTCTACAGTATCTGTCATCCTCCTTCATCTCCTGATTCTGAAATGTTGGGGAGAGGGAAATGTGAATGACTGACACCCCTCAGGCCAGATGCTGGGAAGGCATTCTCAAGTCTTGTTTCACTAACATTGGTCCTGTTGCTTCTCAGATCCACTTGTTTCTTTGTTTTTGTTGATACAAGTCGTTTTCATGTCTCATCTGGATTCTCACTGTAGCGGTGAAATTTCTTGGCTCATTCTTGCCCCCTTGCATCCTATTATACTCTAGTGGCTTGAATGATCTAGTCTGTTTTTGTTTTTTTTTTTTCTCTGTTTGCCTTTATGTAGGGCCGCCGGCTATGGAGGTTCCCAGGCTAGGGGTCTAACAGGAGCTGTAGCTGCCCGCCTTCGCCACAGCCACAGCAACGCGGGATCCGAGCCGCGTCTGCAACCTACACCGTAGGTCACGGCAACGCCAGATCCTTAACCCACTGAGCAAGGCCAGGGATCGAACCCGCAACCTCATGGTTCCTAGTCGGATTTGTTAACCACTGAGCCACGACGGGAACTCCGATCTAGTCCGTTTAAACTTCTTTGATGGCTCCCCAGTGTCCTTAGGATAAAGTGCCAAACTTTTGAGAGTAGCGTACCAGACCCTTCACATAATCTGGTCCCTGTGTAACGTTTATCTCATCCCTTTTACTTCCTCAAAATCTGTTCTTGGACTATCATGCTTCGCTTTGCCTCTTGATCTTTATATGTGATGCTTCTTTTGCCTCATTTTTCCAAAGCTGAGCCTAGGGCAGGTACTATCTGTTTATAATGCCCCCTTGTTAACTCTTTCTTAGTACTTTCCACGCTGTAGTGAAATTACTTTTCTTTCTTCCAAAATAAACATGTGTTTCTTTGGCAGTGAGACAGCTCTTCTTCTTATTGCTTTCCTGGTATATGTTGCATACTTTGCAGTGTATGTTGTGTGGATGAATTATTGAACTTCCCTTTTCCCCTTTCCTCATTTGAATTGTTCAGTATTGTTGGGATACTGTCCTGATTTTAATATTTTGTGCACCTAAGGCTTATTTAAAAAACTTAAGCTTGCTTTATTATTAATTCGGTATCTGAGTGATGTGTTCCTTGAGGCTATTCCCTAAGGAGCTCAGACTTTCTCATTTGCCCATTTAGCCATTTTTATGACTCGGTGTTCCTTCTCTAGTTCGAAGTATTTTAGCTGCAGCCTTTTCAAAATACTGCTGCTTCCCAGCTGATTGGTGGTTTCTTGGTTTCCTTTGCCTGTCCCTCTTCATCTCTTCACTTCTAATGTGAGAATGCCTTAGGGCTCCGTCCTAGGATTTCTTCTTTTTTCTGTCTGCACTCACTCCCTAGGGGCTCTTCCAGTTTCATGGCTTTAAATGAACAGCATTTCTGTGTTGATGACTCTCAAATTTCTTTCTCCAACTTGAACCACTCTTCTGAACTCAAGACTTGTTCAGTGGCCTATTTAACACCTGAACTTGAATGTTTAATAAGCATCTCAAACTTAAGACACCACAAAGCACCAACTCCTCCTGCAATTTTCTCCCTCTAGTAAGTAGCAACTTCCTCTTTCCAGTTGCTCAGGCCAAAAAGCTGGAGTTATTTTTATCTCTTTTTCCCCCTCTTCTCCTCTGTATGTAATTCATCAACAGATTTAGTTGACTTTTCTTTAAAAATATGTCCACAATCTGACCGCTTATCACTGCCTTGTGTGCTGCCACTGGGTCAAGCCACCGGGAGTAGGAAATGCCCCCCTCCCCCTTCTGCCCTTGGTTTCCGCCCTCCACAAAGCAGCCCGAAGCGTTCTGTAGAAAATCGGGAGCCTGCTCTTAGCATTCCTCTTCTCAGAACCATCCACTGGCTGTCCATCTCATTCAGAATAACAGCTTCATGTCGCCTATCAGCCTCCTTGTGTTTGTTCCCTGCTGCTTTTCTGATCCGTCCCCTGTCACCTTCCACCTCACGTACTCTCCTCCAGCTACTCCGGGGCCTCTGTGCTGGTCTGCTGGGACGAGTTCTTGCCCCAGGTATTTGCCCCAGTATTTACATGACTTAGTCCTCACTGTTCTCAGACCACTGCATCCTGGCAGTGAGGTTTCTTTTACAAATTTGCAACACCCTTTACCTTCCTATTCTTCTTGCTTTTTCCTCTGTAGCACTTACCACCATCAAACATACTGTATATTTTAATTGTTGCCCTTGTCCTACTACTGAAATGTTAGTTTTTTCCTATTCACTGCCAAATCGATATCTTAGAAACTGGCGTATAGTAGATACCTAGTAAAAGTATTTGTTAAATGAATATGGGCAACCTAGTATTCCTAACTCAGCATTTCAGGGCAACTGTGCTTCTTTATTTGCATGAAATAAAATGACAGCCACATTAAAATTATTCTGGGTGGCATTCAGAGTTCTGGTGCCAATACCCTGAACTGTCGATCTAGATGAGGTTTTTTTTCCCCCTAAACGAGTACTTTTTAGAGCTTTATCTCCCTCTTTTCTTACCTTCCTGATGATGCTCCTTCTTAGAAGGATTCCCTAATTTGTTAAATTTTAAGAAATTACATGAGGTATCATCCTCTTAGAAATTCGTAACATACATTAGCATGTCAAAGGCCATGAGTACTTTTGAATTAAATCTTTAACTCATTTTCCATACTTAATTGATGATCATATTGTAGATAGCTGGAATTGTAAGATGCATTCCTGTTTCAAACGTGTTAAATCGTGAAAAAAGAGTCTTAAAATCGATGGATATACAGTATTGATATCCTGAAGCACATATTTGGGAACTGAAATTTATTCTATTAAGAGGTTATAGATATACAGATTTAAGTATTAATGAAGGGTTAGACCCAAGCTATTTATAATAATGCCACTTCTTGTTCTGATATGTATGTCACTTTTTCAAACAGCTGATAAGAATTCTTCAAAATCAGTGGGCAGTGATGCACCCTGTGTTGTGAAAGTGGTAAGAAAATATTTCATCTGATTTTTTTCTTTTCTGTTGATTTAGTGTAGTGTTTATTTTGTAAAACATTCTTTTTGCTAACTAGAATTAATTAAACCATAAGGTACTACATTTTAATAATTTTCTTATAAATATTAAATGGGACACAACAGTAGCTTTATAGTTTTAAGTAATTTGAGGTCAAAAATTCTGTTTTCTTTTGAGTTAGAGTGGCAGTATTTATGGGGAAAAAATGAATGAAAGCTGAAGGTCTGCAGATGTGGAACAAAAATATTCATCTCATTCTTTTTATTTCAGCTCTGTTTACAATAGATGAGATGCTTTTTATATTTATATCCTACAAGGCTATACTACTTCACTGAAATTATAATTTAAAATTAATTTAAAATTTTAACGTTAATTGTGTTTTATCTTGCATTTGCCTCTGAACTTTCATTTGGTCAGTTTTTCCTTTTTGTTTATTTCCAGTTGTCTTTCCTTCCCCTTTCATTTTTAAATGAGTGAAATTATTTATTTGTGGTCACTTTGAAACTTCTTTTTATTCTTCTGACATTGAAATTAGTTTGTAATGAGTGAAAGTGGACAACATTCTGTCTAACACTGGCATGCTTTGAGAAGCCAGGTCAGTTTATATATATTGGTGCACTAAAAGGCATTTTGACCGCTGTTTTTTGTTTTCGAGGTAGAATGAACCTTTTTGCTTTCCAGTTCTTGTAACTCCTCTCAAAGTTCTTCGATACACATGAAGAAGAACGTGTTTTTGGTTAATTAGAAGCGGATACAGGATCTGTTATTTGGGCAAATTACCATAGAAGTCCCCTACCTTGCTTTTTTTTCCTAAAGGCTTCAGATTTCTGGAATTAGAATTACCCCACGGTTTTTTGGTTTGACTTTACTCTCTTCTCAAAACAGGATATATTCGATCTCTTATGAGTTAATAACTTTTGAATCTGAATTGTTTTAGTGATAGTTTTTACCGTCTTTTTATTCAGGCATAGTTTTTACAAGGAAATATTCAGTAAACAATTTGAAAACTTTGGACAGGTGCATATACCTATATAACCGTACCTGTTAAAACACAGAGCATTTCCAGCACTTCAGAAAGAGTCCTTGTGTCGTTTTCCAGTCAAACCCCTATTTCTCACACCCTTGGAGGAACCACTTGTCTGAGGTGGTTTTTGTTGTTGTTTTTTGCTGTGACTTAGTTACTCCTGTTCTAAAATGTCACATAAATGGTATTTATACAGTATGTACTGTTTTGTCTTTGATTATTTATGACGCTCAGCATCATGTTTTAAAGGCGCATCCGTATTGCTGCCATCTCAGCTGTTCGGTCAGTCTCACTGCCTGGCAGTATTACATCACAGCCGTGTTAGAGTTTTCCGTTTCCTGTTGGTAGACATTTGGCTTATTTCCAGTTTTTTTGGCTATTATGAATCAAGCTTCTCTAAACATTCTTGTACATGGATTTTTATTTTTCTTGAATCAGTAACTAGAAGTAGACTTGCTTGTTTATAGGGAAGATCTATATTTAAATTTATAAGCCCATACTGGACAGATTTCCAAAGCAGCTTTACCGTTTTGTGCACCCACCAGCCATATGTTAGAGTTCCGGTCACTCCACGGAGCCGTTGGGCTTGTGTGTGTGCACGCGTGTGTGTGTGTGTGTGTGTGTGTGTGTGTGTGTGTGTGTTGGGGGGAGGGGTTTGACTGTGATATCGGGAGTATAGTAGTGTCTCATAGTTTTAGTGTCTACTTGATCACTGATTTTTGATCACTTTTTCACTATGCTTATTGGCCATTCATATATTTTCCTTGTGGAGTGCTTCCTTGGTCTTTTGGGCTCTCCGCTTGCCCCCGTGCCTGTTTAAAAAAATAATTAGGTGATTTTGTTTTTTATAATTGAGGAGTAAGAGAGTTGTTCTGGATACATGTCCTTTCTTCTACATATGTTGTAAATATGTTCTCCCACTTTGTAGTTGGTCTGTTTATTTTCTGAATACTTTCTCTGCATCTACTGACATCACAGGTCATAAGACTTTATTCCTTTTTTCTGATAATGTGGCAGTTATGTTGATTGATATTTGAGTGGTGAACTAATTTTGTATTCTTAACATACACTCCACTGATTGATGGTGTATTATGTTTTTACATAACAAGTAAATTGACTTGCTCATACATTGTTAAGGATTTTTACATTTTTGTTCATGAAGGATGTTGGTCTTTAATTTTTACCTAATATTCTTACAATGAAAACATTTCTCATCTCACCTGGTTTTGCTCTCGGGGCTGTTGGCACATTGTGTTTCAGCTCCCCTTCTGGCCACGCAGCGTCCTAAGTGTCCTCCTTTTTCTTTCTCCTCCTGGTGCCTCTGAAGAAAGCTGAAGCTGTCATGGGGCTCACTTTCCTGTCTTTTAGAGGTCAGAGTTTTGTACTGCTTATTTTGTCTGATGTCTGAGAATAGTAATTTCCTATATTTTGTCCAATTTTTATATTTGTTTACAGTGGGCAGGCTAATTGGGTCCCCGATACTCTGTTGTGCCCCAAAGTGGAAGTAACATTGATAATTCTAAGGTGTGTGTCATTGGTTTATTTCTCCTGCCATTTCACTTTTCTTCATGCTTTTTCATTGTGGATTTTTCTTCTTTCTCATTTGTGGAATAACATTCCTTTTGAAATATTTAGTTTGCTGCTATATCAGAGGAACTATTACATTGGGTCATTTGCATGGAATTTGCATGGAATATTATCTGCATTTGTCTTTGATATGACAAATTAAAATATTAAAATCTGTGGGTGAGATTAGTTTCTTCTTAGGATCTTTAAATAGTTCTATTTAAAGGAAAGCAAGTCCGCTATGTCTTCCCATAATCCTGAGGCTCAAAACAAAAACAAAAACAGAAACAAAAAACCGTGAGTGCCTCTGACTACGCTGCAGTGGGTTCACCCGCGCAGTTGTGTCTGTGTCTCGGAAGGAAAGTGTGCCAGAGCCCGTACCGCAGGGGTGGGGCTGCTGTGTAGCCATGTCTTCTGTCTTCTGTATAACCCGAGCTTCTTTGAATTGTGTTTTATTTTAGAACTATGATACTATTCTTCACTATGGGTAATTCTAAGTATTTTCGTTGTTGTTCAGTGTAGCTTCATTTTTACTATCTTTTTTACCTACAGAGTTATTAAAAAAAAAAAAGGTAGAAACAGGTATTTCCAAACTGCTTAAAGTAGCAAATTACTTTACATTTTCTAAGTTTAAGGCTATTTGTTACCAACCCTAGTTCACTATTCTGTGTCTCCTGCCTCCTAATTTAGTTCTGTTTCCATTAGCCTGTAGTACTCCTTCTCTTTGTAATTAGGACAGTGATAAATATTCAGTTGATTTCTCTTTTGCGTTTAATATTTCAGTAACATTTTCAAAGTCAGAGTTTGTGATGCTGGAAGAATGCCATAAACAAAACAATACTTTTTCTTTCTTCTCTAAGGGACAGTTTAGTAACTGCTCTTTGCCTGTTTCTTCCCTGATACCTGTCTTTTCTGAACTCCTTTAAACCTCCGTAACACTCATTCTGTTTCCATTTATTTTACAATTTCACTTGCTAATATTCTTCTCACACCATCAGTTGTTTTAGTTTTCTATGTGTTTATCTCCCTAACTGCCCTTAAATGCCCGTTTTATTTTTTGAAAACTTTTTAGCCCTAATTTCCTATCATCTTGTAACTTCCTGATGCCATCCACTTCCGTCTCTTCCGTCTTTTAGCTTAAGCCGATTCATAGTTTGCTTTCACTTGTGATATGCCGTGTGTGACTCTGTCCATTATTATTCTGCCGTTTTTTATTCTCAGAGCTTTGTCCTATTAAGTCGAAATGGTTCATCAAATACAAACGTGTGAAATTATTATCACATCTTACCAGTATTAAAATCAGAACTATTTATGAACATTTGCCATTTAATATCATGTTGAATATCATGTTTTGATTCAAAATATCAAATACTGAATATCACGTTTTCAAAGAACAAGCACTACTCTTTAGGGAAATTTCATAATTAATTACCTCCCTCCCCCCAAAAAAACAAGGTACAAAACTACAGCATAGAGGTAATTTTATAAAATAGCTGTATATGTGAAGAAAATATATAGAAATATTTCCAGATTTTCTAAAGTGAGCATGTATTTTATCTTTAGAAAAAGAAAAACCTCAACACATGTTATTTAAGAAATAATCAAAGGCAAATGGATTTTAAATGTGAAATTAGACTTCGTAATGTACTGGCATATCGAGTCAGAAGTCGTTCTTGTCTCCGGGTGTACAGGATAATTAGAATTTCTGGGTGCAGGGCCTGGTTAGTGGGTATTTTTGGTAAAGTCTCCTCAAGGGATTTTTTTTTTTTTGGCCATGCCCTTGGCCTGTGGAAGTTCCTGGGCCAAGGATTGAAACTGAGCCACAGCAGGGACGACACCAGGTCCTTAACCCACCAGGCCACCAGGGAACTCCTTCAGGGGATTCTTTTTGCTTCAGGGTTGAGACCGTTGGAAGAGTCTGGTGCACAGAGCACTTTAATTAATTCCAGTGGACTCCTGGGTGCGTGCTCATGCTTACCAGTGCCTGGGGATCCTTTCATTCAGGTTTCTTATATTTGCTCTTAATATAAAGTTTGGATGGACATATTTAAGATGGTGTGCAGGTACATACTAAACATATTCTCTCTCCTACCGAATGGCTGTGTCTGGTTTGGTTAGGGCCTTAACCCTTACTGAATTATGGGAGCACCTTGGAGACCCGCTTGGTCCTGGGTCACTAGAGATGGTGAACTTCTATCCCTGCCTCTGGGTAACCAAGAGACTCCCTGTATTTTATTTCAGTAAAGGAAATGTACAGAGAGAAATGGTACGTTGATAATAAAAAGTTGGATAATGCAAAGAGGGAAAATTTCCTTTTGTGTTTCATCGTTAACAGACTTTATAATGAATTAGTTCTTTCAGTCACCCTTTGTAGTCATGTCAGTGAGCCAATAGCAGAACTGGAGGTGAAGGTCAGCCTTCTGGATCTTGGATCTTGACACTTCTTTACATCATAGTCATTTTCCAGCCCAAACTGATAGAAATCTATATTCCAAGGTTCTCTGGAGAGAAGTTTGCAGACGGGTGTTGAATTTCCCTCGCTGATGTTATGAGAAGTGACCTGAATTTTCAATTCATATATGAAAAATTTTTGGTAGGAAAGAGAAACTTTATACAGCTTCATTTTTAAATGGCAGCCAGTTGCTTTTAGATGGTGCCATTGAAATATATCACATTTTAATTTTTTTTTCTGTTGTCATCTTCATTTTGACACTTAGAAGTCTTAAAGAAACGTTTAGTGATATTCTAGTTAAAATGTCAGTCCCAATTTCTTTTCTAAATCTTGGCTATTATAGAGTTGGCAAAGTATTTTAGATTTGAAATATGTTAATAAAATTTTAGTTATGAGTTAAGGTATTTTCTTCAACAGAAATAGCTGGCTCTGGCTAGAGTGCAGTGCCAAGGAAGTAGCTCCTTTATTTTGTTATAATGGAATCTTATTGGATTAGAAAAAGTATGAAATGAGCTCAAAGAGCCTTCATTGTAATGGGGCTTTCAGTATAATAGCCTGATTTATATAGGTTGATTCTCATTATTATAAGTTTAATAAATTATTGCCTGAAGGAAAGCTTGAAAATTAAAGTTGATATGACATAGGTTGAAACTGAATAAATCAGAATTTTATACTGATGGTAATAAACCAGGATTTGTCTTAGGAAAACCTCTTTCAAACCTGAATCATATTAACCAGCTCTTCTAAAAGTTAGCCTTTGGAGAGTAACTTTACCAAAATTCCTTTCTTGAATTTCGTTTCTTTCTTCACTTCTCCGTTTTTTTTTTTTTTTTTTGGTCTTTTTTGCCGTTTTAGGGCTGCACCCATGGCAAGTGGAGGTTCCCAGGCTAGGGGTTCAATCGGAGCTGTAGCTGCCAGCCTGCACCACAGTCGCAGCAATGCAGGATCCGAGCTGTGTCTGTGACCTACACCACAGCTCACGGCAATGCTGGATCCTTAACCCACTGAGCCAGGCCAGGGATCGAACCCGCATTCTCATGGATACTAGTCGGCTTCCTTAACTGCTGAGCCGCGACGGGAACTCCTCTTTGTTCACTTTTCACGCTAAGTCTGTTGCCCCTGCTGAAGGCCTGTGGTCAGCTGTGGGCTCCCAGCATCCACAGCGTCTCTCTGGCTCCCATCGCTGCAGGAAAGGAAGCACAGGTTATGGCGAAACTTGAGGTAACGAGTCCACAAATAAAGGATCTGCCCTCCTTCGTACATCGGTGGGTGCGTGCCAGGCGCCTGTGCGCCATTCTCTGCCAAGACTGGGCTGAAAAGTCCGCTTACCTGCAGCAGATAAGGCAGGCTTCTTTCCAGGTTCCAGTCCCAGCGCCGAGTGTGTCCTCCACTCGCTGTGGAACACTCATTCCTCCTGGCTGGGGGGCATCGTTAGCCTTCCCGTAAGTGCTGTCTCTCAGTTACGGGAAGTCTGCGATTCGGCGGCTGTGTGCTTAGAGAGGTTTTGTTTAAACCTTAAGGAGCAAAATTAACTTCTCCGATGGGGAGGGTATCTTGAATAAAAAAAAAAAAAAATGAGCATGTTTGAGTATTTGCCAAAGGCGTCCCCAGTGACAGAAACCTACACGTTTTCCCAAGCGTTTCTCTCCGGAAAGGGTGGGGACCGCCCCTCTCCTCTCCCAACGCCCCGACGACCCTTGAACGCCAGTTACACAGGTGCTCCGTCCAAAGCAGCGTCCGTGCCGTACTTCCTGAGACGGAAGCGGCCCTGAAACTAGTTTAGAAATGTTAGCTTCCTTATTTGAAGTTTTCACTGTTTTTCAGAATTTTTCTCAGATTCTCAGTAAACAAGATATCAATGCAAAATACCGAATAGTAGATAAATACTAATCAATTTCAGACAAAATACACTGTTTAAAGACCTTTCTTCCCCTTCCAGATTTAATTTATAAGGCATAACTCCCAGCAGGCTGATACTTTTTGTTTGTCATACACCTTTTTGTGAATACAGTTCTCTTTACAAATAATTTTAACTGCTAATAGCCCTTAAAATGAAATGAATGTAGTTCAGTAAAGTTGGTGAAAAATAATTCTTATTGCGCCTCATTTTCCTCTTTAAGTTATTCCGTGGGAGGTAGATGGTAGAGCTCGTTAGTTTGAGAAACTGGGAGTCGGTGTCAGAAAGGAGTAGATGCATTACATGGGCATGCTCACTCTATCTGGAGTTGCAGAACGCTCTTCTTTGTGGTGAGCTTGGTTTTCTGCCAGTTTTGATAAACGAGATATAATGGTAATGAGAAACAGGAGAGGAGTGGGATTTTGCCACTAATTGGTTAAATCGGGTATTGAAATTTTATTAAATCTCAGAAATATCTTGTAGCCCCGGGTGAAAGAGTTAACATGGTTGCTGATCTTTGCTTAAGAGAAAGCTTAATAACGATGAAAAGTTTAATGATTTTTTTCTTAAACTCCTGCAAGGACCGGACTGTATTTCTGATTTTGTACAGTTTATCGCTTGTATAAATGGAACTTGAGAAAACCTAAGACTTTTGGACTCTTCTGAGAGTATCTGAAACATTTCCGAAGAGTTTAAGTAATCTTGAACCTGGTTTATAAAACTTAAGTCTCAAAATCCTATTATTTGTAAAGAAGAATTGATTTATTCGTCTTTTTTGAAGGTTCATTGCAAATCACTCACTACTTTTTATCTCTTATGTTTTAAGGAACCCAGTGACAATGGACCTCTCTTTACCGAGTTGAAGTTCTACCAGCGAGCTGCCAAACCGGAACAAAGTAAGTAAGAAATACGGTACACGTATGTTTGTGCCTTTAAAATGACCACTGTTTTTGTTTTTATTTTAAGCCAAGACTTGTGCCTTGGATCTTATGTTATGATGTTTTGTTGTTTTTTACTTTATAGGTAAGTTCTATTTAAATGAGATGCGTTTGAAAGAATTTTGATCACTTAAGGGTTTCTTTATGATAAGACTTCATTTATATTGATCTCTAGAATGAAGTTAATAAGGAATGTATGATTTAGGAAATACTGTTAAAAACTGAGAATGAACTGTAATCCGTGAGTTTGGCTCGGGGAAATCCAGATCTTTTTGAGTATTTTTCTAAATGATGGAGAGCGCAACTTGCAGGGTCGCTGTAACGCGTGACCCAGAACAGACCGCTGAGGTGAGAGCAGAACCTCTTCCAGCCCCTGTCCTCCCTGCCCCCTGTCCTCCAGCGCCCCCCAGCCCTTCCGTCCCATCCGAAATCCGGGGAGTCTCCTGGGGGGATGGTGTCAGGCTTGGCAGCCTCTCTAGAGAGTCTTCTGTCGCTCCCAGAGCTTAATTTCTTGGTTGAGAACTTAGTGAGATAAAAAAACTTTCAGATTGGGGTAAAAAATAAGTCTTTCTGTGGAAACAAGTAAACATTTATACATAATTGGAGATACTATTTGTAATTGCAGTACTGTGGTCTAACTTCTTTTAAAAATGTTTTTTGCAGTTTTTCATTTTAAAGACAATGTTTAGGGCAGAATAACATTTTGTGGGTTAATAAAATGTTTTGGATGTAAAATACTTTTCATTTATTGGTTATAATGTACTGGTCACTTTCCTTTTTAAGAATGAAGGTGAGGAGTTCCCTTCGTGGCTCAGTGGTTAACGAATCCGACTAAGAACCATGAGGTTGCAGGTTCGATCCCTGGCCTTGCTCAGTGGGTTAAGGATCTGGCGTTGCCGTGAGCTGTGGTGTAGGCTGCAGACGCGGCTCAGATCCCACGTTGCTGTGGCTGTGGTGAAGGCTGGCAGCTACAGCTCCTGTTAGATCCCTAGCCTGGGAACCTCCATATGCCGCGGGTGCGGCCCTAGATAAGGCAAAAAGACAAAAAAAAAAACAAAAAAAAAACAAAAAAAAAAGAATGAAGGTGAAATGTATTGCATGTATAAGTATGTTCTCAATAATTTTTTTAAAATTACCTCTGTCTAGCAAAATTGAAATCACAAGCCTGTGTTTTAACTTGTAGTTCAGAAATGGATTCGTACCCACAAACTGAAGTACCTGGGTGTTCCTAAGTACTGGGGGTCTGGTCTACATGATAAAAATGGAAAAAGGTAAACATGTGCGTGTTTTGTTTTTCTTCTCCCTTTCGGGGCCTTCACTGTTCAGTTTGTTTCGTCAGGAGTTGTGTGCCGAGCACCTGCCTGCGGCATTGCTTGGCCTTCACCTGGGCTGAGTGGAGCATCGTCAGCAGCGAGGGACAAGGTGTTCCCTCTCGTCCGGGGAATGACTCGTACCAAGTGGTGGCAGCTGCCCAGAACCCAGCTGACAAGCAGGAACGATGCCAAACGTGCCTGCATTTTTCTCCCTTAAAAATGAGTGAGCAGGGAGTTCCTGTTGTGGAATAGCAGAAACAATCCGACCAGGAACCATAAGGTGGTGGGTTTGATCCCTGGCCTCACTCTGTGGGTTAAGGATCCAACGCTGCGGTGAGCTGTGGTGTAGGTCACAGACGCAGCTTAGATCCTGCGTTGCTGTGGCTGTAGTGTAGGCCAGCAGCTGTAACTCTGATTAGACCCCTAGCCTGGGAACTTCCATATGCCTCGGATGTGGCCCCAAAAGGAAAAAGGAAAAAAAAATAAGCAAGCAAACCAAAACCTCCATGTCATTTATGTAAAAGGAGCCCTCAGGCTGCAATTGGCATCTCATGTTAGGTTGTAATCTGCCCACCTCTCTGAGGTTTCAGTCCAGCTGATGAGGCAAAACAAACCTGTAGGGGACAGTGAAGTGCTGGGTTCTGTGAGTCTGACTTACCTGTCTTCATTCAGAGTGGAGAGAACATCGTTGGCATGGTTGAGCTGGAGCAAACCTCCAGTGCTTTTGATGCATAATTGACACCTTAATAACATTTGAATGAATGAGTGGAGTGCCAGGCAGCCATGCTGGCAGCTGAGATCTTAAGAGCAGATTTGGTTGGAACCGGGGTACCCTGGTTAGGATGCTCTCGGCTGCCAGGAAGGGTGGAGCGGCCTCGGCTCTCCTACCTCGTCTTCAAGAGCCCAGGTTCCTTCTCTTGCCCTTTGGCCTCTTCATCTTGGCTTCGTCCCCTGTTAATTCTCCGTTGTACGGTCTCAGGGTGGCTGCCCATGTCTAGGCTCCGTGGGCAGAAACGGTACCCAGCAGCAGAAGCTGGGATTGCTTCTGGAGTGTTTCACTTTCCTGGCCCAGGGGTCTCGGGGCGGCCCTCCCCCATGTTTTCAGGTCAGGCTTTGTCCCTGCTCATTCTTAAACCAGCCCCCGCAAGGGCGAGGTGGTCGGCCACTGGGAGGAGGATGGAGAACCCGCGTGGAGTGGTGCTGTCAGCAGCCTGGGGAGCAGAGGGCCGCGACCGGCCCGGCCCAGGAGCGCTTCGGAGACGTGGGAACGCCTGCCACACGCTGTGACATACGGCCTTGCTGGACAAGTTTCTGTAGCTTCATGAATTTTCGGAAGAATCAGTGTAGCGCAGGGATGAATAAGTTAGGAACAAGGATTCCAGAGCCACATGCTTGCCCTCACGTCTGTGCTTTGCCCCTTAAAGCGTGCGTGACTAAGTTGCCCCTTTTTGGCTCAGTTTCCTGGTCTGTGAAATGGAGTGACACCTGCCCATGTAAGGAGGGGTACTAAATGTGAAGCTGTTAGAACGTGTGTAAGTGTTAGCTTTTATTCTCACAGAGGCCTTTACTCCCTTAAACATGAAGAACTGCTGGTTCAGAAAATCACTGTAGAGAAGGAACAGCGTGTCGGGCGGGAGCAGAGGATGACGACGGGCAGAATGGGCTTCAGGCCGCCGGTGGCCTCGGCCGTCCGTTTTCACCAGAGGAAGTGGGCACACATGGGCCTGAGGAGAAGGAAGTAACTTGGAGAAGGAGGCTAAGGCAGGTCATGAAGGCAAAGGGAACTGCTGGGAGCCTGGGGGTTGTCGGTCGTTGGCAGCTACTGCAGCGGACTAGGGCAGGGGACCGGGGCCAGCCTCCCACTTGGCTCGCTTCTTCAGTAACAGAGTTGCTGGGAATGTCTCCTCAAAAGGGAAGGCTAATCATCTGTAACGTACAGACTTACCTTTTAGATTGATGCTTTTTAAAATAATCATGTTAGTTCTTAGAAAAGTAAAAAAAAAATAGAAAGTGAGATTGTCTTTCCAGCTCTCCTCCCCTGCCAGAAATCCTTATTTTCCCCCGTAACACGTTGAAGTCCTAGGAGTATAGTGCTTAGAACACTGTTAGGCTTGTAGAAGATTTAGCTGCTGTCATTATTAAATCATTTATACCGATGTATCTATTCCCATTATTTGCATTTATTCAGGTCCCCAGGAAAGTATACATCGATGGTCTTACTTTAGAGGAGTTATTTAAAAGTAGATTTCCTTTTAGTACTCAGTGGTAGGCATATCCTTTAGAAAGAAAGTGGTAAAAATTTCCAGGCAGTGTACAGAACCACGCTTAAGTAGATGGGTGTAATTTAGAAATGGTGAGACGATTAAGGGATTATTGAGAGCAGTGGTGCAGTGATCTATAAATAAAAACAAAGGTATACTTCATGTGAAGTTTAATGGATCTCGGGTTGAATTAAGCGATTATGTTTTAGCTCCCTCTCGGAGTGTCAGCAGAGACTGTGTTTTTGTTGCCTGTGTATTATTTTATAATAATTACACAGTCACATCACTTATTTCTAAAAACAAACATGTACATGTGTCCTTGGTCTTATCCCTCAGCCTTTTAAAACTTGTTAGAGGAAATCAGAAAGTCAAAATTACTGTTTGCTCTTATTATCTCAGAGGTCAGCATGCTGAAAATCTTCCGTGAATTCTCTGACTCTGGACAAATCACTTTACCTCTATAGATGTTAATTTTATTAAAAGACGTTTAGAGAGGTGATCTCTGATTCTCTTCCAGTTCAGGAATAAGTTTATTTGGCATGTTGTCTTTTAATATTCACTCTTCCTTCCCTATCAAACTTGTCATAGTGTGTTTTTATCTTAGAAGCCTAAAACACATAAATGCATCCTACTATGTTTGTTGATTTATTTATATGTAATACGGTGGTCAAGAGCATGGATCCACTTCCTAGAGGACAAACTGCTAATGCTCCGTTTTCTTCTGTTGTAAATTGGGGCTCGTAGGATCCCTGAGCTCACACGGAAGATGTGAGGTTTAAATGCACAGATCCAGCTGAAGTGCTTAGAACTGTGCTGTGATCGTACCGAGGCTTCAGTAAATGCCAGCTGTTGTTAATGATGATTATTATTAATCTTCTTCCCATTGGAAGAGGTCTCGATACATTTTGAGTGTGGTCTTTGTTTTCATTGATTTATTGAATACTAGAACCGGACAGCTAAGAATCTGAAAACTTTATCAAGATAAAAGTGGTCCTCAGAGCAAAAGATGAACCTCTTCATAGCAACTAGGTGTTGCTTTTCAGGACACGCAGAAGTAGAACGCGTGGGTGTTCACTCTTAGAATTTGATGCTGGAAAAGGCCTTAGAAAGCATGAGGTCTGCTCCCTCATTTGATGCCCGTGGACCTTGGAGCTCAAAGAAATGTGACTTGACCAAGGTGGCAGAGTTGGTTTGTGGCAAAACCAAAAATCTTCCCTTTTTTTCCAGGACATTTATTGTTGCCCGAGTCTTGTCTGTTGAGTGCTTAATGTACAATTCTTTCACACCATTTAAGCACTTTTATTGCATTTAGCTCTTGTTACAGACTCTCTTGACAGTCTTGATTTTAACAGAATAAGAATGTTAATACTGCTAAAATGTACCTTAAAAATAGAGAAGAACCGTCAAAGGCAGGAAGCTAATATTCTGAAACATAAATTAACTTGAACTGACAAAAATCAGTGATATCAGTCTTACTCAGATTAGTTCATCTTTTCTGTTGTGTTCTCTCTGTGGGTGTTTTCTTCCATTGAGTATTGTCTTGTGTAACTTGCTAAAACCAGGGGGTCCCTAAGGTCAAAGTCAGGACAGGAAAGCTCTCGTAACTCTTGAGATTTCTAGTTGGGAAAACCTGTTTCCAGTGTTGTCTTTCTTTCTGATCTTTTATTGCTAACTTTCTTACTTGCTAGACAGTTATTTAAAAAAATTATTTTGTAAGAAGAGTAGTCATTGCAAAGTACGTTTTCTTGAGTTACGTTTTGTTCATTGACTCTTCTCGTTTGTCTTTAGTTACAGATTTATGATAATGGATCGCTTTGGGAGTGACCTTCAGAAAATGTATGAAGCGAATGCCAAAAGGTTTTCCCGGAAAACGGTCTTGCAGCTAAGCTTAAGAATTGTATGTGAGCTGCATTCTTTTCTTTAATCCAGTAAAAGTTGGTGGTGTTGAAGCTGGGTCCTCTGCTGGTTGGTGTTAGGAACTGCGTTAATTTATTCTATATGATGCTCTTGCAGCTGGATATTCTGGAATATATTCATGAGCATGAGTATGTACACGGCGATATCAAGGCCTCAAATCTTCTTCTCAGCTACAAGAATCCCGACCAGGTAGCTCTGCAGCTTTAATTTCTACTATTTAAAACCTGTTGTTTGAAAACAAATATGGTGGCTATAAACTTCTGAACCCATGCAGAAGTTTCACTTTTTGAAGTAGATATGGTAATAATAATATTTCTTCTTGACACTTTTATCTAGTTAACATTCTACATTTTTGATGCAGTTTGTTGGCACTTTATCAAGTTGGCTATTTTGCCCTAAATAATATTCAGAAGAAGTACTTGTGATACAAAATGAATTTCAAATAGCTATTTGGGGGTGGAAGCTTAAAATTATATAGTGCACCAATGAATTATGTTTGCCTGTCTGCTTTGTCATTTTTAAAATTTCCTTTGTTCAAGAAATCCATCAAATGTAAGTGTTCTGTTACTTGGAAAATTTGGTCTTGTAACATGTTGATTATTCAAATCATTTGGTTTATAGAAATATCTTAGCTTTCTAAATTTGTATACCCATGGGTTTGGAATTCAAATGTGCCTTTTTAAAGTTTATTACATTCACTTCGTAATTTTCTCTTTTTTTAATTTAAAAATTTTTTTATTAAAGTATAGTTGATTTATACTGTTGTGAATGTGATTTTCTCTTTTTAAGGAAAGGAAGAAAGCTAAGGTTGTTATACCTTTATTTGGATCAGTTTAGTTGGAGTAGAGGGATTTATAATTTTCTTGAAGTTGATTCTGTGATTTTGATAAAAGTAAGGTTTAGTTGACACTCATAGTTGGGCCTCTGTACTTAATCCATTTCATGTGTATTTTCACTTCTTACTTGACCTTGTATGAGAAAGGAATATTTAAGCATTTTAAGTGTATTTATGTTGATACACTATGCTTTCTTCTTTTTTCTCAAGCCTGTCTTTTTTGGACTTCCTCTTGCTTCCTTTTCCCTTTTTCCTTTGGCTCCCCTTTCTTTTTCGGTCATCTCACAAATTTGCCTCCCCTTGCGCGTCTCTGTTCCTGTGGCTCTAAGGGATCTATATTCACACAGCAGGAGAAGGTTGCCGTACTCGAACAGGCTGATGGAGAGATCCTAATGGCAGTCACAGAATTGCCAGAGAGCTTGTTTTAGATGTGCGAAGGTTAAAAATAAGTGAGCAAACAAACAAAGCATAGCTAAGAACTGAACAATAAGGATTCCATTAATTGAAGTAGACTGGATTTGTGTAATAAATAAAAATACAATTTATTTCCACTTGCACTTGACTAAAACACACAGCCTTTTGTTTAGATGGAAATATTTTTACAGCTCTGTTATCCTTTGGGCATATGTTTGGATGGGCTTATTTTTCTAGTGTTAGATGAATGTGCTAGATCCATCCCCATATTTTTACTTCAGTTCCCTCCTGTGACCAGATGCATACATCTGTGAGACAGTTACCCGGAATTGGAGATGTAGTGTGTAGCTCTGGAATAGAGAAGAGCCAAGTTTATTAGCTCTGTATGCTAATCAGATGCATGCATATGTGCCCGTAGATATATGTATAGGTAATATTAAAATTCAGTTTTAATTATGAAGACTTGACTTTAATATATAATATTTAAGTGTAGCTAAGAGCCTCATTTAAAAGTCCTTCAGATCATTATTACAATCTGAAATATTTTTATGGAGTGAATTGATTATTTTATAAGTGAGGAAGGAGAGGAGTAACTCACAGACCGCACGGGTCACTTAGGTTAGCGGTCTTGCACTCGGTATGTGGCACTTGGGTGGCAGTAGATGTTCATGGTTTATGCTGTGCCCAGTTTTGTTTTCAATGCTGTAAGAAAAAGTGTAAGATTTATAATCCTTGCTCAAATTGAGGAGGCAAGATTATTTACAAGTAAAACACATACTTGTCTAAGAAAGTCAGGTGATATTACCTGCACTATAGCTACATGGTCATTTAACGTTTTTCTTGCAATAAAAAGTCTCAGAATTAAGTATTTGCTGTAGTTTGCAGGTTGAATCTGAGCTGTTTGTGGTGCTGTGGTGTGGCCTCATGGATGAATCAACCCTCAAGGACAGTATTTTGTCTCTGGGCTTTAAAGGGGTTCACCTGCTGTCACTCTGGCTCTAATTCGTCTCGGTGCTTGGACCTTTACAGGTGTACTTGGTAGACTACGGCCTTGCGTATCGCTACTGCCCAGAAGGAATTCATAAAGAATACAAAGAAGACCCCAAAAGATGTCACGATGGCACGATTGAGTTCACCAGCATCGACGCGCACAACGGTGTGGGTACGTCGGCGGCCCCTGAACGTTGCCTGCTGAGTTCCTGCTGCAGGTCTTCCTTCTGCACCAGTAACTAAGTAGGGAAATAAATCAGAGCCGAGGAGGCAAGGCAGGGGAGAAGGGAGCGCCTAGGCCCCTGTGGGTGTGCAGTGGGGTCACCTGGGTTCTCTCCCCGCCTTCCTGTCACCCGTCAAGATCGCCGAGGTTTCAGGAGTGAAGGTAGTTCCATCAGCTGCCAGAAGGATTTCTTGCTTTTTTTTTTAAGCCCAAATAGATTATTGGTTTTGTTTTTTTCCCCTAAAAGTCTCTAGGTCGCTATGGAGTTACACCTTGGTAACAGGTGGACTTTTATATTGTCACCTGTCAGGTTAGCCTGTTTCTTCAGCAGGCTTTTTTTTTTTGTCTGTGCCCGACACTGTGGACGAGCTAAAACCTCCAGTTCTCTGATCCTCTTAATAGCTTATGGCGTTTTTAATGTCTTCACATTTTCTAAGGGCAGTATTAAAGGTGTCATCATTTTAGAATTTATTTCTGAGACTAATAGTCTCAGTTTGGAACTGTGGAGTTTGCCAGTTTGGGTTTTAAAAGCAGCTTCTTAGTTGGAGGTAAATCATTTCTTTCATACTGCCCAATACGCAGTGTTTTTTCCAAATGGAGTCAAGATTTTATGATGAAAACAAGACTGTAGCATTGGCTTTTTTATCTTACTGCTTTAGATACACCCGAAATTCTGCCTTAAACGTTGGTTCAGTGTGCTTAATCTGCTTCTTTTCTGTCCATAGCCCCATCAAGACGCGGTGATTTGGAAATCCTTGGTTACTGCATGATCCAGTGGCTTAGTGGCCATCTGCCATGGGAGGATAATTTGAAAGATCCTAACTATGTTAAAGATTCCAAAATTAGGTAAAGGAAAACTTAAAATTATTTTGGGCAAAACCGTGATAAATCAGATGTTTAGTTAGAACTTCTTTGTTTTTATTTATTTAATTTTTTGACTGTGGCATGCAGCAGCTTGATGTGGGGATCTCAGTTCCCAGACCAGGGACTGAACCCAGGCTGCAGCAGTGAAAGTGCCAAATCCTAACCATTAGACCACCAGGGAACTCCCTAGTTAGAACTTCTTGATGAGGACTATAGTTTTAACTGATACTGGTGTAGAAATAAGAAAGTACTTGTTAGACGATAGGATCCCTTGGTTTTTTGTTCAGTTTACTTTAGAAGAATGTCTGTAAGCGTATTGAGGACGTAGCACACTGCCGCCTAATGTGCTGTTTACCGTTATTAAATTTTGATAACTTTCCATGGCGGTGAGCTTCAAACAGTGACTCATTCTTTAATTTTTAACAGATACAGAGAAAATATTGCAGGTTTAATGGACAAATGTTTTCCTGAGAAAAACAAGCCAGGTAAGAAAAGACTTCTTAAATGTTTGTAAGGATTTTGTTTTCTGGGAAGAAAAAAAGAGAAAGTCGTGAGGTCCGTGGTCTCTCCTTAATGTAGGAGCTCAGGAGTTGCTGAGTTCAGGGGCCTGTGCTCCTGGACAGGCCCTTCCCTTGCACAGGCAGACTCGGGGCTTTCAGTAAAGGGACCGCTCTGCAGCCATAATTCAACTGTTTTTAACTCGAGGCTGTACTGGGTGCCAAGGACCGTTATAGGCACTAGGGGTACGCCGGTTAAAATCAATAAAAAGTCCCGTCCTCCTGAAGCGAAATGCTGCAGCTGAGAAAGGTGAGAGTAGACAGGTGAGTACGTTTCACAGTGTACTGCCTGGTTGGCACAGCGGCAAAAGGGAGAAAGCAGGGAGTGGAGTTGGGCTGTGGGGAAGGGGGGGTGAGGAGTGAAGTGGGAGACAGGTTGGAGGTGTAATAAGTAGGTGGCCGGGGTGCCCTTCCAGAGGAGGTGCCTTTGCGTGGCTGTAGGAAGGAGGTAGTGAGTGAGCTCTGGGGAAGTGTTTCCAGGCAACCAAGGAAGTACCCGATATCTTTGAGGAATGCCTGCTTTTAGCCATCATGAGGGCTTTGGCCTTTACTTTGAGCAAGAGTGTGTAAGGCTTGGAGAAGAGGGACGTGGATTGTCTGTCTTCAGGGAATTCTGTCTCGTTTTGCGGGTTGACTGCTAAGGAAGCAAGGCTGGCTATGAGCGGAAGCTGGTTAGGAGGCTGCTGCAATAATCCAGGCAAGGGACGTAGCCGGGCAGGTGGCGAGAGTGGGCAGCTCGGATGGACTTAGAGTCTGTTCAAGCCTTTGCTCAAGTGTCTCCTTTTCAGGGAGGTCTGCCCTGAGCTTGTGCCCTTTAAAACGGCAGCGTACCAACGACACCAAGAAATGGGATATTATGGGCTTTTCAGAATCACCCCCAAGTCCCTGCTGCCAGGCACAAGCCCCTCCTTGTGGCCAAGTGAATTGCTGACCTAACTTCCAATACCAGGGATTTGTTTTTGAACTTTGCAGAAATAGAGTCACAGAGTGAACAAAGTAGATCACTTCATGAGGACAGGGATTTTAACGTGCTAGTTCTGTTGAAGTCCTTTTACTCAGTATTGCGTTTGTGAAGTTCATCCCCATTGTTGCATTTTTTGGATGTTTTTATTTTTTATGTTAATTGAGGAATAATTGACAAATGTAATTGTGTAATGTGATGCTTTGATATTTAGGCATCTCGTTTTATTGCGATTCGCTTTATTGCCCTTTGCAGATAGAGCATTTTTTACATTTTTTACAAATTGAAGGACTGTGGCGAGACCTTGTCGAGCAAGTCTCCTGGTGCCACTTTTCCAACAGCATTTGCTGTCTGCATGTCTCTGCCACATTTTGGAAATGCAGACTTTTTCCTTAATGTAATATTTGTTGTGGTGATCAGTGATCTCTGGTGTTACTGTTTCGAAAAGATTATGGCTCCTGAAGTCTCAGACGATTGTGGGCATTTTTTAGCAATAAAGAGTTTTTTAATTAAGGTGTGTACGTTTTTTAGATACCATGCTATTCTACCCTTAATAGACTATAGTGTGGTGTAAACATAACTTTTTTATGCACCAGGGAACCAAAAAATTACCGTGACTTGCTTTATTGTGATGCTCGCTTTTTTTGTGGTGGCCTGGAACTAAACCAGCGGTGTCTCCGGTCTGCCTGTACGTGTATATTGTAGAACGGTTGCCAAGGTCAGCGTAGTCCAACACGTCGGCCACCTTCATTGGTTGTTGTTAACAGAGTTAACAGCAGCCTTTCTGTTCCTTTTTTTTTTTGCTTTTTAGGGCCGCACCTGTGGCATATGGAGGTTCCCAGGCTAGGGGTTGAATCAGAGCTAGAGCTACCGGCCTAGGCCACAACCAAAGCAACACCAGATCTGAGCCATGTCTGTGACTTACACCGCAGCTCACAGCAACGCCGGATTGCTAATCTACTGAGCAAAGCCAGGGATCGAACCAGCAACCATGTGGTTCCTAGTCGGATTCGTTAACTGCTGAGCCACGACGGGAATTCCAGGCTTTCTTGAAGACTAGCCTTTCCCTGAGATGCCAGCTTTGTGATAAGTCAGATGTGGGTCTTTCTGAGCCCTTCTCTTTCACTGCTCTTTTTGTCTCTTTTTGGGCCACAGTCTTAATTACTGCAGGTTTATCATCAGTCTTGGTACCTGGCAGCTTAAGTCCTCTAGCGCTGTTTCTTCTTTATTTTTTTTTATTTTTTTATTTTTTTTGCCTTTTGTCATTTTGGGGCTGCACCCGCGGCATGTGGAGGCTCCCAGGCTAGGGGTCTAATCAGAGCTACAGCTGCTGGCCTACACCACAGCCACAGCAACGCAGGATCCAAGCCGCGCCTGCAACCTACACCACGGCTCACGGCAACGGTGGATCCTTAACCCACTGAGCAAGGCCAGGGATCGAACCCACAACCTCATGGTTCCTAGTCGGATTCGTTTCTGCTGCGCCACGACGGCAACCCCCTGTTTCTTCTTTAAATTTGACTTTGCTGTCCTGCTTGATCCTTTTTATATCTGTATGTTTTAAAATCACCTGTCAGTCCCACACACATCCCCTCCTCCAGTTTGCTGTAATTTCGAGTGGGATGGCAGTGACTGTGGACCGCTGGGGTGCATTGGCACCTTTATACTACCGGTGCTTTGTATCCTCCTTATCATTAGGTCTCAGTTTCTCTCGTGTTTTATAGTTTTAATCTTGCCCGTCTCATTATTATTTGTCGCCAGGTATTTGATGCTTTTTGATACATTTTATTAAAATTTACTTTTCTAGTTGCTTGTTACTAGTATATAGGAGTAGATTTTGAAATATTTATCTTAGATCCTGTGACCTTATTAAATTTACATATTGGTTCTAGAAATTTTTTATAGATTCCTCAGGATCGTTTTTACATACTCTGTCATGTTAGTGAATGAACTGTATCACGGCTTCCATTCCACCCTTGATGTCTCTGTTTCTTTTCCTGCCTCACTGTACTGGCTAAGAGCATACAGGATTTCTGTGTGGAACAAAAGTGGTGCAGGTGGACTCCCTGTCATTTTCTTCTCTCAGAAGGAAAGTTTTCAGTATCTTGTGAGACTTTGGTGACGTTTGCTTGCTCTTTATCAGATTGAGAAGGCTGAAGGGAGGGATTTTTATTTCCTTTTCTCAGGTGCCCAAGTATTTAGAATCCTGCCTGGCATGTAGTGGGTGCTTAATGAATTTCTGAATGGATGAATGAATGCAGGTATATATGAAGCACTGGGAAGACATCTTGACTTGTTGGGTGTGGGGCATGGGAAGAGGGTTCTTGGCTTGAGGAGGTGGAAGGATGGCATATTTAGGAACCAAGAGAGGGAGACCCCCAGGGGAGCAGGTTTTAGGGCTTGGTCAAGAGTTTGGATTTGCAGTTGTTGGGATCTGAGGTGACAGTCATGGAGCCAATATATAAGTCAGTGGAAATCAGTGGATATAAAAGTCTGGTGGTCAGTAGAATGACTAGACTGGGGATAATATATGAGTCATTAGCCTAAAGATGAATTTTTAGATGGATGTTGAAAAGTGCTGATCTTGACCAGTAAGGTTTCTTTTTATGGGTTTGGTTCTGCTTTAGTGTACAGTAAACCTTTATCATTTAGAAGTCGATTTTTCTCCTTCATGGGAAAACCAGATCTTCTTTTTCCGTTTTCTCATTTGCACAAAGAATGCACCTACTTCTATAGAAAGAACTAATGGTGTCTGTGGCAGAAAAATACTGGCTCTGATATTTATTGTACTTAAGCACATTTTACTTCATAATCATCATTCTAGGCCTTTTTAAAAAAACAGCTTTCAAACTACAGGAACTATTTTGTATATGTATTTAAATTTTAAGCATGGCTTCTATCTTACTGTCTCCCTCAATTTAAAAATGTTCTTTACATCTTATCTCAAAATACGTTTTTAATTGGACTTATTGGACAATTCCTCAATTCAAAAGCATACTTTCCATGGGAAAAATGATTGAAAAAAAGGTATTTAACAAGATAGACAGGAGTTCCCTGTGTAGCGTGTTAAGGATCAGACATTGCCACAGCTGTGGCATAGGTCTAGTAGCGGCTGGGATTCGATTCCTGGCCTGGGAACTTCCATATGCCCCGGGTGCAGCCAGAAACAAACAAACAAATGTACATTTCATTCTAATTTTATAATAACCATGTGTCATTTTCTTAGAGATGAGTATGTTGTATTTATGATAAATTACAAGGTAATTGTGTTATACTCTTAGATGAGATTGCTAAGTACATGGAAACAGTGAAATTACTGGATTATGCTGAAAAACCTCTTTATCAAAAGTTACGAGAGATTCTTTTGCAAGGACTGAAAGCCATAGGCAGTAAGGATGATGGCAAGCTGGACCTCAGCACCGTGGAGAATGGAAGTGTGAAAGGAAAAACAGTAACGAAGGTGAGTCTTGATGTGGAATTTTCCTTTGGGCTTCCTCTAACGATAACTGCAGCAAATACTAATTCTAGGCAAGTAAACCAGTGGCGCGATAAAATAATAACAGATTGCTTTGCAGTTAAATATTTATCGTCATTGTGTAAAGGCAAATTCTTACGATATAGAAACATATGTAGAAGGTTGTAGAAAAATGATTATTTGTATATTTCTTCTGTCTGGTAGCAAGTTAGGAAATTCCTAACAAGGGTCTAGCTTGGAAAACTCATGTGTGGCAGAGGGACTTGAAGGGGGCACTGACTCGGAGTCTGTGTGTTCTTTCCTCCCGAGTCACCCCTTAGGGTTTGATCTTGTCTTTCACTCTCGCCCTATTCATTAGTGCAGTCCAGGTATTTACCATTTGAAAATTGGTATTTGAGAAATTACCATTTGAAAATTACATTTGTAAGTTTCCTTGTGTGTTGAGGTGGTGTGTTTTCCTTTTGAACACTGTTTTGCTCTTTACACAGATGTCATTATATAAAACTCTGTATCTGCATATAAGGGAATTGATTTTTTGGAAAGAAATGTTAATAAATTTTATGGTAGAAGTATTGT
Organism: Catagonus wagneri; assembly: GCA_004024745.2. Lineage (NCBI taxonomy): Eukaryota > Metazoa > Chordata > Mammalia > Artiodactyla > Tayassuidae > Catagonus > Catagonus wagneri. Next base: position 8,374,468 of record PVHT021183632.1, read on the forward strand.
GCTCACATGCAAATAATTCCTGGTATCATTTGAAAATTTAGATTTTAGAGGTGTACATTAACTTATTGGTCATTTTTACTAACTATTGATCAACTCACTCATTTCCTTTATAATCTGAAATTATTTAATAAAATGTGTTAGCTGCTTTTAGATAGAAAAGGAAAGCTTCTTTTAGAAGAAGTATTTTTTATGTCACTGACTGTCATAATTGTTATTAACTCTGTAAATTCTAGTAGATTCCTTTGGAAATCTCATATTCCAAACTAGGAGAAAAAAGTGTTAAAAGCAAATTTTCTCTTTTTAAAATAAGCGGCATAGTAAAAGATTTTCTTTTTGTTTTTGGTCTTTTTAGGGCCTCACCCGTGGTATATGGAAGTTCTCAGGCTAGGGTTCAGATCAGAGCTACAGCTGCCAGCCCATGCCACAGCCACAGCAATGAGGGATCTGAGCTGCATCTGCGGCCTACACCACAGCTCACGGCAAGGCTGGATCCTTAACCCACTGAGTGAGGCCAGGGATCGAACCCGTGTCCTCATGGCTACTAGTTGGGTTCGTTAACCACTGAGCCACGATGGGAACTCCAAAAGATTTTCTTAATTATTTTTAACTTACAAAGCAGGTAGGAATTTTGAAATTGGATCATGGATTTGACTCTTTGGGCTAATAGTAGGTCTTTTTATAATTTCATCACAGAACCTGAAATTATACGTACACATCTACATATACATCTTTTTGCTTTCTTAAGTTTTGTCTTTATTGCATCTGCTTCATCTTTGTGGTCAACAGCTAGGCCCAAGGCCATATCCAGTTTTAAGTGAAGAGGGTAAGTGGAAGGCTGAGTGCAATTTTTCAGAAAGGTGGTGAACTTAGAGTTCGCATACATATATAAACATACAGCATGCATCTTCTCGCTCAGGGCAGATTTCTGTACCTTAACATTTATAGCTGGCTTTTGTAGTGTTTTTCTCTACAGTTTTGCTGATTGAAAAGTAGAGATCTCTGTTGCAGTGAGAACTTGTCCTGTGCCCTTCCCCTCTCCCTTGCAGATCGCTGTTGTTTGGGTCTACAAGCTAGAGAAAATTTGGTTTCTGCAGGTTGGCTGACTTCACAGCTGAATAGGTCAATCTGCTGCAGAGCTAACATCTGTGACCTTATAATTCTCTTGTGTCCTTGGGTAGTTCAGAAAGCTGGAAATTTCTTGTTGGATCATCCCCTACATGTATAAAGCTTCATTGGGAGTTGGGGGGGGTGGATAAAAAGTTAAACTATTGGATTTCCTTCCTTAGTTTGCTGCTTTATTTTCCCTCAGAGCTGACCCAGGACTGTTTTTGTATTAAAAAGAAATTAATAAAGGTTACCGTTAGATAAGATGAAGTGGCTTGCTAGCCATGTAACTGTAGCTGACTTGTTAATCTCATTGGCCTTTGTCTTCTTGTTTGTAAAGTGAAAGAGGGTTGGACCAGAGCAGGGTTTGTTTTTTGGGTGTTTTTTGTTTTTGTTTTTTGTTGTTTTTTTAAGCCTCAGAACATTTTCTTCAAATTAATTGTAAATACCCCACATCTGAAACAGATAAAAGTAGAGCTCCACTGGCTGAAAAGCTCCCAAAAAGGAAAAGCTTTTGTCTTTGGAAAATTGGTATTCCACCTCTTTTTAGGAAGGGGTGTATAATCAAGGTGTCTTTTTTTTTTTTTTTTCCCCTGCTCTGGTTTCCAGGAAGTTCAGAACTGAATAAAATGCTTCATCATAGAAAAACTGTATTCATCCTTATAATTGCATATTTCCTCTTACTTTTCCTTTGTCGTAATTGTTTAAAACCTTAAAAAACAAGCATGTGTTCTTTGTATTTAGGAGACCCAGATCCCTGATGGGCTAAGTTTAATCAGTTCAGTATATATTCTCATTTAATTCCTGAGGGATACTCATTATGGTAAAAAAAAAAAAAAAAACCTGTAAGAATTGATCAACAGTGGAATGAAGCAAGGTTTCTATCCATTTTTTTTTATAGCTATGCTTGACTATGGTACAATAAATTTGGAAACAGCAGTGAAATATAAATTTATCCACTTGGAAATGTTTTTAGTCCCAGTAGCCTAAGAGTATTATTGAAAGCACAGAATTGGGGGATGATGTAAAGCTGAAGTAGAAAGATGCCAAATATCAATCTTAAAAAGTATGGCAGCCAAAGATTTTCGCTGCTGATTGGAACTTGACACTTAGAATCTGGTGGTATAGTTCTGACAGTCACTGGACTCGGCGTGTATCCTTAAATCAACACTAGCAATTACGTATAAGGTCTAATTTCTGAACCCGGTCTAGGCGAGGTCACTAGGGCGGCTACATGGATAGATAACACGTAGTTCCATCCTTAAGGAATTTCTCCCTGTCCCATCTGGGTAAGAGCAGCTTAATTTACTAGAAAGAACTTAGCAAGTTAAAAGGACATTAGCACCTCCATTAGCTATTTTCTTATAAGTTTTTGATTAAGTCGCTTGCCCAAGCCAACAAAAAGAGCTTCACCCCTGGAGATTCACCAAGTAGGTCTAGAGCATGGCCCTGCCGTTTGCATTTTATTTTTCTGTTTTCAGGCTCCCTATTAATGATGTACACGTACCCTTCTTTCCATCTCCTCATTTTTTTGTTGTAATAAGTACTATTATGCTAGTGCCTTTCTAGAGTTTCTCTGAAAAAAATCATTAACCATTGTAAAATAAATAATAAATAAACCCTGCTGGCCCTTAGCCTAGAACATGATACAGAGTGTTGAACCAAAGCAAAGAAAGGCCTTCCAGTGCGGATCAGTGGCCTGCAGCTGCTCCACTGGACAAGCTCTTCTTTTTGAGGCGGTCACTCCTCGTGCAGAGTTAAACATATACTAAAGTTTAATAAGGGTTAGTCACATTGCCCCAGACATACCATCTAAATTTGGGGAAGATCTGTCTAGCTCTTTCTGCATAATAGAATAATCGAGAGAAACTGTATTTTAATTATGCAAATTTAGATTGTTGCACTTAATACCTTTCTTTCTGTTTTCTAATGGTAGTTTACCCATAGTTCTGTGTTTAAGGGGATTCAGTGTTTACTTACAGTTCCTTTCCCTGGGCACCCCATTATTGACTTCTTTATTTGGAATCTTGTCTTATTTGGTTGGACTTGGTCAAGTATCTTTTTAAGGTGAGATAATGACGTGTACAGAAAAGTACACAAGTAAGTGTGGAATTTGATTTTCTTCTCTGTCCTTGACAACATTCTGGGCAGGTTTGTGGGCTGTTTCTAACTCACTGGTTTCATTTATTCTATTTTTCAGTCACATTTTAAAGGAAATGTTATTTTATTTCTGTATCAACTTATTCAATTGATGTGATAGCCTCTTAAATCTCTTAGGGGATGGTAATTATAATATTGCTCCCCTGTTAACTGCTTTGGGAAAGAGATTACTTATTCTGAGTTTAGTGCCTTTCTTTTTTGGTTCTGTGATTCTCCTTACATTTTGGCAATCTTTTTTATACATTTTTTTTCTTTATCGGCTGTATCACCAGCATATGGAAGTTCCCAGGCCAGGGATCGAGTTTGAGCAGCAGCTGTGGCCTACACCACAGCTATGGCAATGCCGGATCCTTAACCTGCTACACCACAGCAGGAAATCCAGTCTATTCGTATTTTTTTTTGATTGATGGATTTTAATAGTACACTTCCTCCACTGAAGTTGGAATGCCTGTTAATGTGCTGGTTTAATACAGTTTTCATTACAGATGTTTGCTTTCTGTGATTTCAGAGGATGGGCCAGATGGCCTGGGCCAGACGGCTTGCTTTTTGGGTGTCAGAAATCCGTGCTTCCCCACTGTAGTCTGGGAGGGGACTGTACCCCTAGTGCCTCAAGTGATTCTAACGCAGGTGAAAGCTGGGGCGGGGGGAGGGTGGCATCCTTGGCTGTGTTTTTAAAGCACCTGGAGTTTTTAAAATCCCACTGCTTGGGTTGCACCCCAGACCAATTAAAAGCTGTAGGAGTGGACCTGGGCCTTGGGATTTTTAAGGAGTTTCCTAGGTAATTTCGTTGTGCTGACATAGTTGAGAACCACTGCAAAACAAAATTTGTGTATCTTGGAATTTTAGCTTCTGTGTGGGAAACAGCCCTTTCGCAAATAGACAAAGGAGGTATTGGGCATTTAAGTTTAAAAGGCTTTCATTAATAGCCCTTATCAGCCACATGACCAGTCTGTGTATGTAGGCAGTTATTTGCACATGCCATGTTTTGATCTTTATTAAGGAAATTTGGCATCGTATAACTGTCTTGAATGGTACCCAGGGGATTTATTTTTTGGCATGATAAAAAGATGTGCTGGTAAGATGCGTTCAAAACTTAGATCTCAAAGGACACAGTATTAGACCAAGATTCCATTTTTCTTTGATATCATGTCTAGTTTTTAGGAAATATATTAAACATTTGTATAAATTTCTTTTTAATTAGGGATGAGTTTTTAAGCTGTCTTTCTGTGGAAATAATAATGTTCTCTATCTGATATCTTGTGTGAATTAAATGAGGTTTGTAAAGTGCTTAGAACAGTGCTGAACATGTAACAATCAATAAATGCTAACTATAATGTTAATTCACTGATTATTTAAATTTTCTCAAGTCTTTCTGGTCTCTTGATGTCAAGTAAATAACAGTGTTTTCATCTGAATCTTTTAACACCTTTTGAGCTGCTCATAAATCCTTGAAAGTTCAGTTTATGTATTGGGCCGATGTGAATGAAGACTGCCTTAGATTCTCTGGATGACTACTTGTATTTAAGTAGATTATTTTGAATAGTAAATGATGGAGAATTGGTAAAAGTTGATTTTGCAACAGACAGGATGGTAATTACTGTGAAATAAAGATTCCAAATGCAGCTCCATAACTTATGTTAAAAATAGCTAGATCGAATGAATGAGTTTGAAGTTAACTTTTTTCCCTGAAGCTGTTGTTTGATACTGAAGGACCAGCTGACAAAGCAGAGGACTCTGAGTGCTGGAGAACACTTTGCTATTTCCTACTTGCGTGTTTAGGAATTAAGTATTTTGTGGACGTGGTCTTCACTGAGGGCAGGTCAGGCAGTTTGATGTTGTAAAGTTACTCTAATGTAGCCTGGTTTATTTTGTAAGAAACGTGTTCATGTGTGGCTTGAGATCATTTAATTCCCCACCAGTGCATACATAGGGTTTGGTTTTTGTTGAAATATACATCTTTATAAACATTGGCCTCTTTAATTTGCGGTTACTCTTACAGCTTCAGAGTCTCATGCTTTTAATTCTTAGTTTGAAAATAACCTAGGGGATTTTATGATGCTCGCTGTTGGTGATAGGGTATCAGCCTTTCAAACTTCAGGTTATCCCTGAACATTTATGTAGTACTCTGTGGTTTGTCAGTGCTTTCAGATTATTTTACGTACGCTTCACGGCGCTGATGCGAGATCCATCTGCTTACAAACGGTGAACGTGGAGTTTGGCAGAGGTAGGTGACCTGTCGAGGGCCGTGCCACTGCTAACAGTTATTATGCATTTATATAGCTTTTTTCCTCAGAGAAGCTCAAGGCACTTAAAAATCTAGTGATTTTAAGTGTAAAATATTAAAGACAAATTGAAGCTTTTACCTGACTACCCATTTGCCTGTCCGCGTAAGTTGCCCTTGAGATACCTTAACTTTGTTAAAGATTTTGATGTTGATGGTGCAGGAACCCTCGGAGGAATGTGTGAATGAAGCGGTGTCGTATTAGTTCCGCGTAGAAGACAGTACGCTGACGTATTGGTCTTTAGGCTTTTGTTTATTGAATCTCTGAAAACGTTTCTCAGTTGTTAAGAGACTACAAGTTTGATCATGTTGGAGTTCCGTGGTCCTTGTGATATGAACGACGTTAGAGTCATGAAAGGCCTTTGTTGCCAGCACTGTGGAAGGTGGATTTATTGTTTTCAACAGAAGTGCTGCTGAGAGACCTTTCCAAGCTCTCATTGCCGTGATTACATGAAAATTCAGTGAGAGCGAGTTCTCCAGCATGTAGTACTCCTGAAGATCATGTGATCACGGCTCAGCTTGTTCTGCTGCTCGGTAGCCGAGTGGTTTTTCTAGGAGGATGGGTGACAGTAAGGCTCTAAAACAGCTCATTCCAGTTTCTCAGCAGACCCCACTTCAGAAGGGGCACACGTGTGCTGCAAATAAGCCAGTAGACAAATGACCCACTTGTGAAAGCAGTGCTTTTGCTGCAAAATGTATTACCCGTGGAATAAGCAATCAATTCTGGTTGCTACCTAGATGCAGTTTTTTTCATTTACTTATTCTGACAGAGTCTACAAATGCACCGGTATTTTTTTGGCACACACGAGTCAGCAATAATCCTTGGTGTACCATTTTCCAATAATTACAACAAACGCTTCATTTTTCATGGCATAAGAGTCGGATAGCTTGAACTAGTGAAGAATGCAGATATTCCAAATTTTGTTAGTCATGTATTTCACCATGCTTTTTTTGCTAAACCCCCAGAGCTGTTAATAATTAACAAACTCACTTGCATTGTATGTTCTCTTCCTACTTCCAGAATGGATAACTAAAAGTGTGGACAGGAGAGATGTCTAAATTTAAACAAAAAGCAGAATTAAGATTTAGTCATGTGCTCATGCATGTGTTATATTTACAGATGGTTTGATACTTCATAGAGTGAAATTCCATGTATGTGGGATTACATCGGACACTTCCTCAAGAGGACTTATTTGCAGAACTCTGAAATGATTTCCTATAGGGCTTCATAAATATAAACAGTGTTAGAAATTTAACTTGTGTGGTGCTTATTTTTTTTTTGTCTTTTTAGGGCCTCACCCCTGGCATATGGAGGTTTCCAGGCTAGGGGTCGAGTTGGAGCTGCAGCCACTGGCCTACGCCACAGCCACAGCAACGCAGGATCTGAGCCACGTCTGCGACCTACATCACAGCTCACAGCAACGCCAGACCCTTAACCCACTGAGTGGGGCCAGGGATCGACCCGTGTCCTCGTGGATACTAGGCAGATTTGTTTCCACCAAGCCACGACGGGAGCTCCAACTTGTGTGTCTTTGTGAGAGCTAGAATTGCTCCTTCGCTTTAATGATTCGTATTGGTCTCTCACCTTGAAAATGAATCTTGTAACACTGTCAGGCACACAGGAGGTGCTTAGGAAATACATGATGGGATTTCTACCCCTGTTCAGGTAGAATCAGGGTTCCGTGGAAGGAAACTATAGTGTGTGTTATTATCATAGCCTTTACCATGATAGTATTTTTAAAATAATAAATCAGTCATGTGTTCTAACAGAATTTTTTTGACTATTCTTCACATTCATTTGTCTCTTAAGTCACTCATTTCCTAGCCCAGTTCCAGTTGTTTCACCTCTTCTCTTTCCAGTTATGTCTGGCCTTTTCCTGCTTTTCCTCCAGACATCTCCGTAATTCCTTAATGTCCGTGTAAACCTTGCACAGGTTTTGAGGGGCCTGGGGTGCAATGCGTAGGCAGCTCTTCATTGTCACAGTCACAGTGGACGACTTGCTGAACAGTAGAGACCCTGGAACGTGTAAGTGTATGTGAAGCTCACAGTGGCAAGAGAGGAAGAGCCGGTCCCCGCCCTGCGGAGGTGTCCGGCGTGGGGGTGAAGGGACGTGGCCTTGCGAGGTGCACGGCGGACGTGTGCTCTCTTCGGGAAGCGATACGATAACGTGAAAGCACAACTGAAAACTCACACTGACAAGTCGCCTGGGGAGCAGCGTGGCCTCGTGGGAGGAGGTTGCTGTAAGAACCAGCAGCCCTGAGCCCGAGCACCACCACCAGCTGAGAAACACCAGACAGACCCCAGCTTCCTTCTGCCCCCAGCCTCAGTTTTTTTCTGTCGAGTCAGTGAATTTTAACTAAAATCCACTGGTTTTATAAATATTGTGTTTGCTTTACCTTCATAGAGGATATGGCCTGTCTTTTTAGTTACCACTGAATAACACATATTCTGTTTTTGGTTACTCTTAAGGAGTGTGATAGTAATTTGTAAAGTGTATACATTTGCACGATGATTTCAGGCAGCCTTAAATAAGTAACATAGGATTAACTGCCAGTCACAGTCTCATGTTTGTGTTTAGAGTTCTTTGTTTTTGAGACACATGCAATACCATTTAAAGACTTCAGGATGTATATTCTAAGTTTCTGTAATTAAACATTTATAACTTTTGTGATAAGGAGAAAAAACCCAACAACTGTCCCGAGTGGTCATCTTCTTTGCCGTCACCATAAATCTCATTCATTGCTTCTCTTAGATGAAAGATTTAGAGGTGATCTGTTCCCAGTTGAGCTGGGATGCAAAGAATTGGTCTTTGGTTTTCGTCTCTGAGGACTTTTATTCTCTTTTCCATTTAAACAGCTTTAAGTCTCTAACTGGTCTCCAATCAGTGTTTAGACTATTAGTAAATTATTGGTCCAGATGCATCTAGCTGATCTATATTTCTGTTCCTAAATTGGAATTGAGAGCCGCTAATTAAGTTTTAGCCTGGCATATCTGAGCACTTCAAAAATACAGTGTGGAAAACAGACACTAATGGCCTTTGAAATAAACCTAATTTTTAAAGATACTTTTGCTCTGCTGAATTAAAAGAAAACTGTATTCTAAGTTTATGAGTTTATTCTTATGTGTTGTGCAGTATTTTGATTTCATTTATAAATGCAAATAAAGGCACCTGCAAAACCCGGTATGGAATATGGCAAAATCAGAGCTTAGCACATTTCATGAAGCCGTTTTCTGTTTACAGAGAACCACAATATGCACTGTCTAAAGCCTAAGATAACAAAATGCAGTGTTTGGGGGTATCGGGAGAAAGATGTTGGCAGCAAATTCTTTGGAGTTTTATTTATTGCCTTATAAAATGAATAACATACTTAGATACTCTTAAACTTGAAGGTTTTGTTGTTGTTGTTGTTAATTGGCCTTAGTCTGTAGACCATTGGCCGTTTCTATCCAAACAATATACATTGTCAGAAAAGTTGGGCAAGAGATGCTCAGCTGAAGTATGGATTAATGAAATTCAGTGATTTACCCAGTGCATCCTGCTTAAAACACAGGTGTTTCTTTTGTTGGTTGAATACTGTCTGATTTTCATTCCTATGTAATTTACCTGCACGGAGATTAAGAAAGCTCCTTTTTATTAAATAAGCTTGAAGACAAGATGAATGCACTAGGTTCTTGGGTAGAATGTATTGGCTAGCTCCCTTTATAATGAGCATTTAAAAGTCTGCCCTCCTGAAACTGGAAAATGCATTCTCTCCTGTATGGAAAGCAATATAGCACTGAGATATTCCTCCTTAATTTTGGTCCGAACGAACAAAAGTGTCTGTGTTTATTCCTGCCTAATGCATCACAAATCTGCTGACATGCTAACCTTGGAGTCTTGGCTGGCGTTAATCAGGCCTGTGCACCGGCAGGAAAGATGTACCTAATGCACTCCATCAGTGCAGTTTGCATATGGAAGTTCTCACAGGGGAGCTGCCCTGTGCCAGCTGAGGGTTACCTGCCCACTGCAGTTATTGTATGTAATTATCGAACCAATCTGTTCAGCCCAGCAGGGTTTAGATGGTAATCATGAAGCAACACTTTGGAAAAGAAAGATGTAAGGCACTCTCCCCTTCTCTCATCAGTTACATGAAGTTACAGCCACTCTTACAGCCATTTCTGAGAAGCGATACCTCCATATACGAATCTGCTAAATGAATGCCTTTTCATGTTTCTTAAGGCTTAGTCAAGATGTTATTTCTGTATACGTGAAGCATTTTCTTTAGGAACATGGTGGGTATCTCCGAGTTTTAATCTTTCTGCAGCCACCTTAAGAATATTTTGAAACAGTGGGATTAATTATCATACGTAGATAATAACAGTTCTGACCATTTGCAGGTTTTAAGATAATGTGGTTTGAATAGAATTGAGCTTTCCCATGTAGTTCTCTTTGGAATAGAACCCATGGTTGCCGTTAGGAAAAAGAACAGTGTGCTGTCAGCAGGTCTTATACTCTTTTACAGTTGTACACAAAATGTCCTGAGGTGAGGAGAATTCTTAGAGGAAGTTTAACTTAATGTTAACTGTTAGGAAAGTATAAATGAGGACATTGGATGCGCTGCAAATCTGTGAAATTTGAGAGTATCCGATGATTTCCTAAATGCTACAGACTTATTCTAGGCAATGCTGCGGGTTCTGATGTGGATTTTAACACATTTAAATCTGAGACTACATGGGATAAAGCTATATGAAAAATACAAAGCTTTAAACTCGTTATTAATGTCCTTCTTTTAGTTATACCCACATATAGAGATGTTATGTATTTTAAAACTTTACACAGGACTGAACTAGTTAGAAAATGCTGTAGTGATAGAAAGTAATGAAAAGAAATTGAACATTTGGGAGGAATGGATGGTGACAGAGCGTAGGCTTTGACTCCTAAGAAACACTCTAGAAAAGCAAACAGAAGATAGGAAAGACCTGAGAGCGTGGTGGATAATCCAGCCAGAGCTCGAGATGTTAGGAGAGCTTTGCCCTTTACAGTGAGGTTTATGGCCTTCTTAAACTTTTTTTTTTTGTCTTTTTGCCTTTATATAGAGCCGCACCCGTGGCATATGGAGGTTCCCAGGCTAGGGGTCCAACAGGAGCAGTAGCTGCCAGCCTTCGCCACAGCCACAGCAACACGGGATCCGAGCCGCGTCTGCAACCTACACCACAGCTCACGGCAACGCCGGATCCTTAATCCACTGAGCAAGGCCAGGGATCGAACCCGCAACCTCATGGTTCTTAGTCAGATTCGCTAACCACTGAGCCACGAAGGGAACTCCCCTTCTTAAACTTTAAACTTAAAAAAAAAAAAAAAAACTGTTGGAAGTTTGCCGTGATTGATTCATGAGTATAAAATTTTCCCACCAGTTTATAGGGTATAACCACTGATACCTTATATAGGCCAGGCGAGCATATCTTCCTATGTATCAAGTGGATTTTAACACTCCCCCCCATACGCACAGTGTATAATGGGGAAATAAGTAGTACTGGCCTGAGCGAGTCATGGTATCAAATTTGTAAAACACTTTGCTTTCAGAGCATTTCTGTATAATCAGTCCTGATGGTTAAACATGACTTTCAGTGATAAATTGCACGAAGCGTAAGAAGAGGTATATAACAGATATGCTCACTTCCAGACTAACTGTGTAGTTGAAGTTTCTCTCAGTCCCATTTTCTTTCGTCCTCCACCCCTTTCCTTAGACAAGCCCACCATGAAGTTGTGTGTATTCTTCCTGTATGTTTTGACACACCCACACCTATGTATATTCCTCTGTGTACTAGTATCTGATTAAGTTTGTATATTTAATTATTTGACCTTCATGCCACATCTCTCGCTTTCTTTTAAAATTTTTATGTATAAGAAGAGAAAGAAAGGAATTGAGGAAAGCACAGGATCTAGTGTTGAAGATATGGAATGCTCAGAAACACAGGCAGAAGTGGCCACACAAACCCGTAAGTTGAATAGTCTTGCCTATTAGCTTTTTTCTTGTATCAACACAAATCTCATTTCCTCCCACTAAATAAAGGGTTAACTGTCTGGATTATAACATTCCGGTTTCATAATTTAAAAAGGTAGGAGAAGATCTTATGTGTCTGTGTCGTGCTGTCTTTCTGTGCACACACTGTGATTTACTATGGTCATGTTGACAGTAGTTATGAAGTTGGGACCAGGAGTTACTCTCGTTTTGCAGATGTGGAGCCCAGGACACGGGACATTTGCATGACAGAGCTGTTGTGAGAGGCTTAGAGGTAGAGACCAGGACTCTGACCTCTGTCTGTCCGTTCCCCGCACTTGCCCGCAGAGCTCTGGGCCCACACGGGTCAGAGGTCTGGGGGTCAGTGTGAAGCTTCCCACGGCGGCCGGATTCCACTCGCGCCATCCTCCTGGTTGTTCCCCACTGAGCCTGCCAGCTCTTCTTTACTCTCAGCAGGTTGGGATGCGAGGAGTTAAAGCCTCAAACCATCACTTTTCAAAGCTCTTGAAGCAAAAAGCGAGGCATAAAGCTGTTTCTTCAGTGGCTCATAGACTGAGGTCGAAGGCACTTCCAGAGCGAGTAGTTCCACGAGTGACCTCAGCAAAGACCTCGTCTGCGGAGGGCAGACTGGGTTGGACTTTGGTCAGACTAACAATTGGCCTGTCGGTGGTGTGGGCACACCTGTCGGGCACAGAGAGAGAAACAGAAAAAAAGGCAAACTAAGTTGCAGGGTTCCTGAGAGCTGGTGTGCTCGCTCCGGGAAGAGAGGGGGAGAGTCGTGCCGGCTGTGGGCCGTCCTGCGCCACCCCGCCCCGCCCCGATCTCGCTCCTGCCTGTCTGCCTTTTGTTTGCTTATTACTTGTTGGTCCTGATCTGATTTCTAGTAGAAAAGGCTTATTTTTGGTAAAAATGTGGTTACCGTGTGCGTGCTCTATAGAATCAGGCCAGCGATGTGCCTTCCCTTTGACAGCGGCCCCCATGCGTGTTTGTGGAAGGCAGACACTGACTCACAGAGAAGCAGTCATCTTGGGCCTGATTTTAGGAACGTCTTCTCCATTGTGTACGGCGGCCGGCACATCCGTAGCTTTGTCTGAATTTACTCGAGAGAATACTTGAGGAACGAGTATGTGACTTCACTCTGGAAGCTGAGGGTTTTGAAACCCCTTCTCTTTTTCGCTGCCGTCTTCCATCCCCTCCTACTTCTGCTTTTTCCCTTCTTCCCTGTCTTGTTCCTTTTGTTATTAGGAAGTGAGGCGCCCCGAGGAGCAGGACATTGAAGCAGGTCTCAGCCAGAGGCTGGCAGCAGCAGTGACAGTGAGTGGGAGCAAAATGAAGGAGCATTTATAAAGACAGAGAAATGTTCTCACTTAAAAAAAGTCCCTTGGAGTTCTCATCGTGGCTCAGTGGGTTACGAACCCGACTAGTATCCATGAGGATGTGGGTTCGATCCCTGGCCTCTTTTAGTGGGTTAAGGATCCCACGTTGCCGTGAGCTGTGGTGTAGGTCACAGACACGGCTCAGATCTGGCGTTGCTGTGGCTGTGGTGTATGTAGGCCGGTGGCTGCGCCTCCAATTCGATCCCTAACCTGGGAACTGCCATGTGCCATGGGTGTGGCCCTAAAAAGCAAAAAAAAAAAAAAAAAAATCCTTTAAGTTTGAAAACGGGCAGTTACAGTCTAGCAGACGGCCTCCGTTGCAGTAGCAAGGGTGATGCCACTTAGACCAGAGCGAACGCACCGCTCTGCACGGGGAGGCTCACGCCTCTTCTCTGCCTGGAGGTCATCTGCTCCCTGACCTTTGCTTAGTGAGCATCAGAGGTATTCACTGTGATACATAAATGATTTTAAATTATGAAAAAAAAATTCGTGTACCTAAAATTTTACTTTAAGGTCATTATACTAACAGTCTTTCCTGTGAGAAGATATATTTGTATTTTTGTTTTATTTATTAATGACAAAAGAAAAGAGTAGACCCCATTACTGATTTAAGGAGAACAATCCAGATTTTTTAATATTAAAAAAAAGAAAAGAATGATCATGTTCTCTTTTATTCATAAAACTGAATTGCTTTAATTAAATGCTGTTATTTTCCCATTTTAATTCTCCACCGACCCAAAGTATAAGGATAGTTAAGGTATTTTACTATCTAAATATTTATAAATGAGAGAAATATTACCTGAGATGATGAAATACTATTGCTTCTAGCAAGGGAAAAAAGCAATCCAAGGGTTCATGAAAATGTATGTATTTGTATTCATCAATTTAAAGTAACTTAAAGGAGAAGGCACATCATTACATTTAAATTTTTTTAAGAAATGTATGATACAATTCAGTGAATTTTGTGTTTTGGAGCTTTAAGATTTTGTGTCAGAAACGTGTTTCAAGAATAGTTACCTCTAACAGCTGCTTTAGAAATGTCAGTTTCTTCATTAACAATTTTATTTTCAAACACAATTTATGGTTTACAATATGGTAAGAGATTTTTCTCACTGTGTGATCTTTCAGAATGCTGTGCCTAGCAAAATGAGAGCAACTTTCCTTTAATATCTATTTAGACCGTTTTAAAAACGTGTGTAATTTTCTTGATACACCTAAACTCATTTGGACTAGCTGGGGGTCTATTGTGTAAGAACGCATTCTGAAAGCTTTCAAAATGTGTATTGTGTGGGTTTCCTCAAAGAAAGAGAGGGGGTGACGGGCTGGTTTTCAAGAAGAACAGAGGCCTCTAATCCTTTTATTTTTATGCAAGGCATAATTTTTACCAATTGAGAAAATTTGGTAATTTGCTGCAAGTAATTTTTTCCCCCACAAAATGATAAACCTTCAAAAACCATGCATATTCTGGCATTTCAAAACCATGCCAATATTTCAGAATTATCCTGAAAATTAGTTAATATAGCCATGGTATTTATGGCTAGTATACTCTGTCCCTACTGTTTATTCAGTGGACAGCACTCTATGGCCTACCCTCGTGGTGTTGTTTTTGAAGTACCTGGGGTTTTGGGCCGTTCTTGAGGATTCTTTGAGGAAAATATGATTTACCTCTACCCTTGAAAAATCTATGGTCTGTTCAAGAAAGAGGTATTTTTAAGGCACCCTACAAAGAAGTTTCCCACTTGTCGTTTTTCTTCTGCATTATAAAATCATAGAAGAATATCCCAACTCTGTACATTTCGTTTTTCAAATTTTAAATCTTACATGTTAGTCTTATGATTGGACCTTTTACCAGTAGTCAAGTATGAAAACAGGTATATGTTTTAAAGAGACGAGAAGATTATTTTCTGCAACAGTCAGAACTGATTATTAGGAAAAATATTGAATTGATACCTGCAGGAAAGTCTCTGAGTTGCATAATACTGATTATATAGTAAATTCCAGGTGGTGAGAGCATTTTTAGTTGCATTGAAAAACTTTAAATCTAGATGAATGAGGATAAGCAGCAGGTGGTGGTTACTCTCAGAGTAAAATGTCAAATTAGAACATTAGGAGAATACACGGCTTGAATATAGCGATTGACTTTAGTGACCTTTGTAATGTGACTATAGATTCAGAATGTCCTGAAAGGGAGACGTAGTACAGTATTGATTTTTGACCTTGATTTTGTGGTATCTTGTTATGGCAGTCTCGGAAAATCACAGGCAGCATCCTCAGTTTTCTATGCAAAATTAATTTCAAAATTGTTGAAGTAAAAACCTAAAAATCTATCATGGGATATTTTTAAAAGAAGGCTACATCACAAAAAATTGAAGGAAAAACCCCAAAGTTTAAACCAACAGTAGTGTAGGCTATGCAGTATGAGCAGGAGAGAAAAAAGATGTTCATTTAAGTTTGCATGAGTTGGAACGTGTAGCTATTGAATGCAAACTAGAACTTAGAAAAAAACCCTGATCTTCCAATTAAGTAACTAAACAAACCAAAATCAGAACACCTTTAGAAATCGTTTATGATGAGACGTGTGGTAGGTGTTTTGTCCTGGCCTCAGAGAATGTTCTGTATGTTTCAGAAAAGGAGTACCGGTGTGACGTCTTCGTTGTTTGGTGCGTTCATGGGTTGATGGGGGCTCCACGCCGCCCGCGCCCGTGCTGTTGCTCTTTCCTGGCAGAGGGAACCCGAGGCAGCAGGGCTCACCGCGATGGCCAGCACGGGCAGCCGTGATCCTGACCTGTCTTAAGCTTGTCCTTCTGACTCTGCTGTGCTGGAGGCGGAGGGGGACCGGAGTGGAAGGCAGGGCCCGAGTCTCCCTGGCGAAAAGGGATTGTTTCTTCCAGACCAGGAATATTGGAGAGGAGCTGTCGTAAGGTCCTTAGGCCAGTACCGGAGGCGATACCTTTCTGGAAGACTGCTCGGTTGGGATCTATTTAATTCCTAGGGGAAAAGACTTTACATTTTGGAATAGCCAGTGTTCTGCCTTAAGAGTAGAAGAAACAGGCTTTAAAGAGCAGCACATTCAGAATACAATTCCCTGCTTTTCTTAATACGCATAATAACCTCGGTGCTTTCCCCAAGGAGCACCTCGCTCTAGTTCACATTAGGACTTAACGGTTTTAAATTGTACAATGAGAATTTAGGGGAGAAATATTTCAGTACCATTGTAAAGGGGTGTGCTTTGTCAGTGGAGGCGTTCTGATAGAATTTCAAACTAGAAGGGAGGTTTTATTAGCATATTTTTCCACCTACTAAAAAATTGACGCGATTTCCTAAGATTTTGAGGGTATTACTTATAACTTTGTGTATGAATTTCATCTCCACAAATCATCACAATTAGATTTTTAAATATTAATACTATATTTGGAAATACTTCTATTTCTGTTCATTCTGCTTTTATAAATTAATGATTTAAATCTCTTTGTTTTCTCTTTAAGGTTCGAAAACCAGAAAGAGAGTCCAGAAGTAAATCAAACACTGTGAACCAGTTGTTCTTTTCTTTCTTTCATTTGACTCTTTCTTCCTTTCATTTGACTTTTTCCTCAGATTTTTCTATATTAAATGTTTTATTTTCATGTGAGTCTTGTGGGTGGGGTAACCATGAAGTACCTACGTCTTTGAAAAACAAACTTTTTTATTAAAATAAAGACTTTGTACAATTTATTAAAGCCTAATTTATAAAATTTTGCAATCTTAAGTTTATACCCTTTAAGCCATCCCATGTCGTGTGTATTTGAGGTTCTGGAGGACGTATAAGAAAACTTACCATGATATATATGCACTTCCCTAATCATTGTATATTTCCCAGAATATATAAAATGTTTGAGAAAATCCTTACCTTTAGGGAATACTCAAAATAAAGTTTTCTTTTTGCTTGATACACACACACAATTGTTGTGGTCATAAGATTTGGTTTGTATTGATTTTGTTAAGGCCACAAGCATTTACTAAGCACCTGCTGTATGGAATGAACAGTACGAAAAAGGAAAAGACTTGTGAAGGGAAAAAATAGAGGAGTAAGTATATCTGTGAGAGATGAGGTATAGGTTTCTGAACAATTATGTGAGAATTCGTGTAAGTATGCAAGCTGTATGATAAGAAAATGAGCGATTATCAAGTGGTGGCATGATGAAAGATTTCATATAGGCTGGCTTCCTTTAAGGAAATCCTGTCAAATATATATGACTTATTGTTTATTCACAGGAGATTATTTTCCTTACAAGTTTCTCTCTTTTTGGGAGCATATCACATCCTCACAATAAACGAAACACTGTAGAGTTTTAGAGATTGGAAATTTTAAGATGTGGACTTTTATCGTTGTCTTGGGAACAAAAACTTGGAATTTAAACATGAAGAATTTCCAGTTTTGCTTAGTTAGAGAAATTGGGATTGGATTGTGTTCTCTGAGAGCAGTGTGCTTTACCACTTGTAGCCTCTACAGTGTTTTTAGATGGTGTGTACGTACACCCTTATTTAGATATTTAAGCATTTATTCAGTGTACATTCTAAATACAAATAGCACATGAAACTGGTAATTTGTCTCCTGTTTACTACAAGTCTAATGTATATATTTCCATTTTTGGAAAGCAAGTTGATTTTTTAGAAAATACAGGTGGATGTAGACAGATCAAAAACTCACAATTTTACCAAGTTTGAGCAACTCTGAACCAACGCAAAGACTTGAACTCTAGGCTCTGAAGTGGATGTTTAGTTATCACTGCGGTGGTCAGATGCTGAAAAATGCGAAGTAGACCTACCGACTTCCCTTTGAAGGTTAATCTTTTAAAGGACTCCTAAAGTTCTAGGGTTCTGTGTCTTTACAGAATAGAAAATGAGATTTTGGGCAGAGCCTCCTCCTGTTTTCTGTAGAATGTTGGATTTCAGCACTCATCAGTGTTATGGTCCCAAGTTTATTTGTAACACCTAAATCAACTCCCAAGTTCTGTTTCAAACACATTGACGCTTAAAATAGGATAAAATGTGTGTGGTGTGTTTTTGTGTATATGCCTTAGCCTTTTTTATTTTTCAAAACACAAAAACATAGCAAAACCTGTTGGTTAAATATTAAGAAAACAAATATTTCCTCACATATTGTTTTTCACAAGTGCTGGCATTTTCTCGAATGTTACTCGATTGGCAGGGCTGCAGAAATGAAAAACCAGTAGCCGCAGTAGCCAGTTTGATTCCTCAGCTGCCTCCCCTTGTCCTGCTGGTCCGTCTGTTCCCTGCCTTGCTCTGGTTTTTCTCACCCCCGCCCCTTTTTAAGAAAAAAAAAAAGTGTTTAAATAACCCCCAAGTCTTTTCGGTGTTACGTTTTCTCTTGCTGCTTTCAGTCCTGTGTTTTCTGTCTTCTTCTTGTGTTGTCTCTGTTGTCATCCCGGCCCCGCCTCCAGTGGGTTTGCCCTTCTTTACTCTCCCCTCGCTGTCCAGCTTCTGTACTGGCCTGTGTTCCTAGCCCCGTGGTGTCCCACCTTCTCTGCCATTTTCTTAGGTGCTCAGTGAGCTCAGGACCCATACCTGGGCCAGGCTCTTGTCCTTCACACAAGAGAAGCACAGGTCCTCTGAATTTTCTAGAAAGCAGCTGGTAGGCCTTTGGTAACCATCTAAGTAAGCCCTGATGTAAAGTAGCCTCTAGGTGTTCTTCCATAGTGATCTTTTAAGTTAGATCAGACGCTAATAGTCCAGAGCAGCAAAGCCCCAACTACTTCTTTGAATTACTAAGATGTGCATATCAAGCCTGAAGTTCACAGCAATAAATTAGTGGTGGAAATATAAATACATTAGAGGTATTTATGTGCATGCGTGTGCGTATGCCACGTGTATGCATGTGCGTGTGCTTGTTTACCCTTTAAAATTCTATTCTTAGGGCTCTGTATTCTTCTGGTTATCAAAGTGTATTACTAAGACTTGATCATTATAGAAATTTTTTTTTCATGTTTTAAAGTTTTATTGAAGTACAGTTGATTTATAGTATTGTGTTAATTTCTGCTGTACATAATCATCGTAGAAAATTTAGAATACACAGAAAAGGGTCAAAAGACAAACTAGCCATATGACTACCACCCATGGGCAACCACATCAAATTTTGACACATTTTCTTCCAGCCTTCTCTATGCATATTATGTCTTTTAAAGTTAACATTGAATATGTTCCATGTTATTTCAGATAATTTGTCAATGTAGTTTTTATGTTTCCATGATATTTTTTCCTATGGATTTGTGATATTTTGATGACTGTTTCCCTAACGTTGGACGTTTAAGTTGTTTTTGGTATTGGAATATTGTAAACAGCATTCTGAATAAAATTGGGCAAAAGTCTTTGTTCACACTTACAAATATTTCCTTAGATTTTCAAAAGGGAACCACTGGGTCAAAGACTGAAAATGGATGGTTATTGATGCTTCTTGGGAATTTGCTTTGCAAAATTCCATCAGTTAACTCTTTGCCCAGTGAATCAGTGCTCATCGTACATTTTTGTCATCCTTAAGTACTTCTAATTTTTGTAATTTGATAAGGTAGATTTTTTTAAATTGCTAGTGAACCTGAGCAGTTTTTTATTTGTAAACTAATCATTCTGTTTTCTTTTTGATGTATGTGTTTGTACTACTTGTATTGTAATGATCTTAACTTTAGTCACGTTTGTTCCCTGGCTTTTTCCAGTTTAGTTTTTGTTGATTTAATTGTTTCAGCTTTGATCTGTTGATCACTTTCACTGCAATTTCTGCCACTGTTTTAAAATATTTCCCATCCTGAAATCAGAAATATTTATCAAGGCTTTTTCTAGGTTTTTTGTTTTTGTGCTTCTGAGTGTTTAATCCATTGTGAAGCTCAGTGTGGTGTGTGTATGAGCTAAGGGTTGCAGTGGACTTTTCCTCAAATAGCTCATCGGTAGCTCCAGAACCATTTGTTAAATAAATTCTCTCCCCATCGCCTTTCCACCCTGGTTTGTGATGCCCGCTCTGTACCAGGGTCTGTTTCTGACTCTCGGTTCAGGTTCATTGATCTGTCTGTCTGTTCTTAGGCCAGCACCACACTGATTTAATTAGTGCCATTTTACTTATTAATTCTTACTTACTGCCCAAA
The DNA here is from genome assembly GCA_004024745.2 of Catagonus wagneri. Lineage (NCBI taxonomy): Eukaryota > Metazoa > Chordata > Mammalia > Artiodactyla > Tayassuidae > Catagonus > Catagonus wagneri. The sequence continues at coordinate 8,394,522 of PVHT021183632.1, forward strand.
CCACATTAACAAATCAAAATGAAAGAAAATATTCATCTACGATCTCATCACCCCCACGAAGAAACAAACGGCTGTCCTTCGGCTATTTGTGTTTTTGATCCTGTTTCATGCTCATAGAATTTTTCCTAGTTGTAGTAAAGTTCCACAGTTATTCTATATCCCCCTCATTCATTAGACTCTACTGATACGAAGTATGTAAGAAGCACTGAAGAAAAAGGGTCTTTCGATGAATGCAGCCCCTCAGGCGATACTAGTGATTCTGTGCGGTGTAGTGCTGGCTAGGTGGTTTAGGCAACTCATCACTTGGGTGTTATCTCACAAATAAAATGCTTACCATTTCCACTGTACTAAGGATGTGTCATTCATATGTTCGTGAGTTTTATTATAGCAGTAGTATTTGATACAACTTACAAGTATTCTTGAATTTTTGTTTTGGCTCGTTGTGAAATTAACCTGTAAAATTTCCCCACTGAGCAAATTACAGTTTTATCAATGAACCACTGCAAAGAACCTTAGAAAAGCTTTGCTCTCTTTGACTTGGTGAAGTTAGCGTTTGTTAGGAGTGTGTGTTATCAGTGGAGATGGTCTGAAAGGCAAACTTGGTGCCTGGAGTGCAGAGGCAGGAAGGAGCCTCCAAGGCAGGCGTCCCTTTGGAGGGGGGAGGAGCTGAACTGTCCTCATCTTTCTGCAGGTGGTCTTTTTGCTCCTGTATCTTTTAGAAGCAAATGAGAAAGGACCACAGTCATGTAAATGAACACCTTCTAACACCTGGGGCTACAGTTTGTTTAATAACTAAAAAATTACAGTGTTTAAAATTTTTTCTGACCTTGACACAAAAATCATAGTACAGAAGTTCATGGTGTGCCTTCTGGGTAAAATTCTCAGATGGGGGATATGGCTCAGTTTCCCCCCACGGGCCAAACGTGTACTTCAGAGTCATAGAGTACACCAACTGAAGGGTCTGAACCCTGGACACTGGGACGTTCAGGGGCAAGTATCACAGAGAAGGTTCCAGCAGGAAGTGCATGTCGATTTTCTCCGATTGCCTGGCCCCAGAGTACTGGTTTACTTCTTGAACTTTTCTAGGTAGAGAAATGTGCCTGTAAGATCCTTAAGCAGACTTTTATGTTCTAGGCATTTTAGTCCTTCCTCCCCACCCCACCCCCAAAAGGAGCTTTTTGTCTTTTGTCTTCATTTATTTCATTAACTCATCTGGTGCTAACCCATGAGTCGGTCCAGCTGGGAATGCGTTGTGTGACCTAATCTGCTTAACACTGGTTGCAAAGATGGGTGAGCTGGTCCCTGTGTAACAGCTCCCCCACCTCCAGCCTCCAACCTGCCCCCTGGAAGTTCTTTCTTTTCCCAGGTTTATTGAGAAATAAATGACAGCTATCACTGTATATGTAATAAGGTATATGACACCCCATTGATTTCTACTCCAGAGATCCTTGACAGATGTTTAAAAGCTTGAGACAGATTCGTAATTTGCCCCAAAATTTATAATTTAAAGAAGGATCATTTAGACGTTTCTTAGGGTATAGATGTGGTCACGGGTTACCCCTGTTACCTCTGGCTTTTTCTTTTTTTCTTTTTGGTTAAGTTCCAAACTAGGCTTTTGAAAGAGAAGTCGTCTGTATTTCAGGTGCTAAGTCTTTGATAGGTCACGCAAAGCGTTTGGAAAGCAAAGGTGGCTGAAATGACATCAAAATGGTTTCCAAGGCCCTGTCTGTCCCTGGAGAGGTCAGAGAAGCCACCGCCCGCAGAAGCACAGTCGGAGGTCAAGAATCCAGACCCCCTGCCGTTGCCAGCGGGACGTGGGATGCGCAGAGAGGAGGCTGGGAAGGGGAGGGTGGAGCTAAGTCCTCGGTCCTGAGAATACCTGCCTGGTCTTGTAGCAGCAAAACGGGGGGGGGGGGGGGGGGGGGGAGGAAATACGAAACTTCTTAAAACGGTGGGGTGGGTTTTTTTTTTTTGTGGTGTTATTGTCGATATCCCTATTTAAATGTAAAGTCCCCAACAAAAGAAGCAAGTTGCCTTTAGACTGCATTTACTGCTCTTGATGACTCCAGTTGTGTGTAAATATTAGGAAACAGCAGGGTCCTGCATTCCGGGAATCACTTGAGCGGTGCCACGAAGACGAGTGTCCTGACTGGTATTGTAGTCCTACTCCCCGGCTCTCCCGCTGTTTCTAATCTGTGCGCACAGCCGTGAAAAAACTGGACTGACATTTACAGGCCCAGCAGGGAGACACTTGACGAGGGAATGTTAAAGACTGCGGCACCTCGGATTCAAAGTGGCCAGCACACATGATAAATCTTCACAGGAGAGCGAGTCCGCACTTCAGCTGATGCCGTAATGAGGGTATATCTGTAATGAAGCAAAGAAGTAGAACAGCCCTCGCCGCCACCCCCCACCCCACCCCACGAGCGCAGCACTGTAGCGGTCGGGTATTTATTATTGTCTTTTTCAGAGCTAAATGTCTACAGGAAGGATCTCATTTCGCTGTCGGTGAAGGAGCTTTTTCCCTTTGAACTGCTTTTTGGAGCCAGTTTCCCTTCGCCCTTGCTCCTTGGTCCGCGCCAGGGTTTTACAGGAAGTTTCCTCTGGAAAGAACACTTAGCCATCAACTGTGAATAAAGATAAAATCTCCCGGAGCCTGCTAGAGCTGGTATGGAAAAGAGGGTCAGTTGCCTTCTGCCTGGAATCTGACAGACTTTCCTGCCTGTTTTGTCCCAGGGAGCTGCCAGATCTGTGTGCCATAATACCAGTAATGCAATTCGCTTTGCTGCGCATTGTCTGCTTGACTTCTCAGTTAAGAGTTTCTTCCCCTATGGGAATAAGGCTAGACAGACTGTCATTTGCTATTACTAATTCTGCTTAGCATTATCACTGGAGCTTTTTTTGTAATTAGCTATCTTAGTTGGCTCTTAAATTTTAATAGCCAATTGAAGCTACGTTTTAGCCAAGTTCCATATCTAAATTGCATTCAGTCCATTAACAAAGTTGGTTAAAAGGCTATTAAAACAAAAGCCAATATATGGTGGTTTGCACTTGCATCTTTGCAGCAGGAGCAATGCCAGCCTCCCCCCGAGTTCTCAAAAGGAACTTCGTCCCTTCTAGCAAAGTTACACTGAAGCTGGACTCAACTTCCCAGTGGCAAGAAATTAACACGGACCAAGATTTTTCAGTTCGATAACAATATTCAAAAATGTCACTCCCGACCGAGATCCCCTTTTCCTTTTCGTGAGGGTTTTTTGGGGGTTTGGTTTTATTTGGTTGATGGTGATGGAAGGAGGAAGACAGGGGTGTTTCATATTCCAACTTAAAACTGACGGGTTTTGAAAAGTGAATAATTGAAATGATATTTTTCTCCATTTCAGCTGATCAAAATTATTAGCAAAACCATCTGAGGCACCTTCTGGTAGAATTGTAGTCTTGCTGGGTTTAGTTTGTAAAACATTCTGCCAGACATTAAAAAAAAAAAAAACTTGTAGACGAGCCAGCACATAGGCTCAGAGCCTCGTGCCTAACTGATCCTCCCCATTGTTCCTGTCTTTTAAATGCAGACCGTTTCTAACACTGACACCCGCCCCCCACCCTCCGCAAACTGATTCACCACGACTCTGTTTTCTACACCAGGTGCCCCTCCCTCCATATTGGGACGGCCGGTCTGTTTTCCATTTTCAAAGATCCTTAATATCAAAAAATTTGATAATTTGTGAAGCAGGCTGTCAAAAGAAATTAGACCAGAGTAGGCACATTCAGTTAGCATTTCATCTCCGAATCTTCAGGACCCTGGGAATGAAGATGTGGAGAGAAACCAGTAGGCAAGTTGGTCCTGTCACCCTGACTCAGCCGAGTGCATCCGAAGCACACCCCTACCCCCACGCTGCCTTTTTGCCCGTGTCCTGTTTTGACACAAATGGTTTATCAGCTTCAAAAATATACAGGTTTTTTTTTTTTTTTTTCAGCTCCAAATGGTAGCTTTTTCTATTTTCCATTTTAGAAGCTATTAGGAATTAGAGTTCCGTGTTAATTTTTAAAGAGGTAAGCAGGTTTGAATACGTTCCACTTGCCAGTGCCTGCCTGACCCCGGGTAGCTTTCTGTCACACCCTCAGAATGCTGTCACGCTTTAGCTTTGGCGGTGCTGTCCCTACCGCAGGCCACCTGGCAGACCACTTCTTCTGAAACTCAAGCATTCCTTATAATTATATTTTCATTCTAAGTGTGTTTAGTAGCCTACGTTCACATAAGATCTTTCATCAAGATTTGCTTCTCTAAGTTTTCACTGTGGCACAGTGGAAACGAATCCAACCGGTAACCATGAGGTTGCCGGTTCGATTCCTGCCCTCACTCAGTGGGTTAAGAACCCAGCATTGCTGCGTTGCTGCGGCGGCGATGGGCAGATATAGCCCTGATTGAACCCCTAGGCTGGGAGCTTCCATATGCTGCGGGTGTGGCCCTAAAAAGCAAAAAAAAAAAAAAAGGAAGGAAGATTAGGTTTTCTTCTCTAGCCTTTGACTAGACAGCTGAGGTGCCAGCAGGGAGAGTTTGGCCTCCTTGACAAAGGTGAAGCCCTGCACCTGACTTAGCAAAGGACCGGGGACGCTGGGGGGCCTCTCCGATGGTTTTTGTCCTCTGCCAGGAGCTGACGAAAGAGAGCAACGAGGTCATTTTATCCAGTGTTAGATTATATGCATTAAAATTAGTATACTATTAAAAACGCATATGTAAGTAATTGGCCTTTGGTACAAATAGAACTGGCTTTGAAAATTGGGTCACAGCTCTCTAAGAGGTCAGGACTTGGTGGGTTCTCCATGAAGACTGACAGCAGGAAAAGCCCTGCTGTGGTTTTTCAGGGGAGCCCTTAGCTGCTGATGGCCTTTGTGGGCTTTCAGTGAGTGTCTGCTGTGTATGTGAGACCTCACCAACCCGAAGTCATCTTAAACCAATTTTTAGGAAATATTCATGGGTAATACCTGTGTGGTACATGATATAAAATCAGTAGGAATAAAGGTATAAAGTGATTATATTGTGTACCTGTGACTTATACAATATTGGACATCAGCTCCATGCCCCCCCCCAAAAAAAACTATACAGAGATTGTGGGAAAAAAAGAAAAATTTTAAAATAGCATAGCATATCATATTTGGGAACCTATTGCATGTAAAATATATATGCTAAAAACTGGAGTTCCCATTGTGGCTCAGTGGGTTAAGAACCCGACTAGTATCCAAGAGGATGCTGGTTCAATCCCTGGCCCTCCTCGTTCAGTGGGTTAAGGATCTGATGCTGCCGTGAGCAGTGGTAGAGGCGTAGACACAGCTCTGATTCAGCCCCTTGCCTGGGAACTTCCACATGCTGCGGGTGCAGTCCCAAAAAGCAAACTATATATATATATATATATATATATATATATATATATATATATATATACACACACACACACACACATATATATTTAATGTATTTATTTATATATTTAATTATATTTAACTGTATATATAGCAAACTATATATATATTTACTGTATTTATTTATATATTTAATAATATAACTATTTAATAAACAATGTATGTATAATAATATATTATGTATATAATATATAAATAGTCTGGGAGCTGCAGTTCCGATTTGACCCCTAGCCCAGAACTTCTACATGCCACAGGTATGGGCCTAAAAAAGAAAAGAAATGGTAAATTGTGAAAAGTCTTAAATTGAAGATTATGGACCTCCAAGGAATCTGGATAGAAAATCTTGTCTTAGGGGTCCTGTTGTGGTGCAGCGGGTTAAGAATCCGACCGCAGCGGCTCAGGTTGCTGTGGGGGTGCAGGCTGAGGTTCAGCAGCCGCGCTGGCTCGGATTCTGTCCCGGCCCGGAACATCCATGTGCGATGGGTATAGCTATGAAGATTAAAAAAAAATAAAATAAAATCCTGTTTTTGTTGCATTAAAAACTGAAAGGAGAATTCCTGTTATGGCTCAGTGGAAACAATCCCGACTAGTTTCCATGAGGATGTGGATTTGATTCCTGGCCTCGCTCAGTGCGTTAAGGATCTGGTGTCGCCGTGAGCTGTGCAACTTGGATCCCATGTAGCTGTGGTTGTGGTGGAGGCCGGCAGCTGCACCTCGGACTCAACCCCTAGCCTGGGAACTTCCATATGCTGCATGCGTGGTCCTAAAAAGCAAAAAAAAAAAGCAAAACAAAACAAAACAAACCCTGAAAGAATCCATGACCAAAAAACTGCAGAGGGTGTGAGGAAAAGGGTGATGGGACTGTAAATTGGTGCAGCCGCTATGGAAAACAGTATGGATTTTCCTTTAAAAACTAAAAATACAGAAAGACAAACATCATATGATATCACATATGTGGAATCTAAAAAAGGATTTTTTTAAAAGGATATAAATGAACTTATTTGCAGAATAGAAACAGACTCACAGACTGAAAACAAATTTTTGGTTACCAAAGCGGACAGGTGACGGCGGGGACAGGTGGGGGAGGGATGGACTGGGGGTTTGGGATTGTCATATGCACACTGGCGTCTCTGGTATGACTGGCCAGTGGGGACCTGCCGTATAGCACAGATGACTCTACCCAATACTCTGTTATAGTCTGTGTGGAAAAGAACGTGAAAGAGAATGGATGCGGGTACTTGTGTAACTGAGTCAATCTGTTTGACACCAGAAATTACCACAACATTGTAAATCAACTGTACTTCAATAAAACTTTAAAAAAATTAAAAAGTAGGAAAAAAACATTAAGAAACTTTCCTTTTTTCCTTTTCCATAGCCTTAGATTCTCTCCCCAGAAATGATACCTGGAATAGGATAGGTGTGGAGAGACTTTCATAGCCACAATCTGCATATGGGTTTCTCTCTCTCTCTCTCCCTCTCTCTCTCTCTCTCTCTCTCTCTCTCTCTCTCTCTCTCTCTCTCTCTCCCTCTCTCTCTCTCTCTCTCTCTCTCTCTCTCTCTCTCTCTCTCTCTCTCTCTCTCTCTCTCTCTCTCTGTGTGTGTGTGTGTGTGTGTGTGTGTGAGAGAGAGAGACAGAGAGAGACAGAGAGAGAGAGAGGGAGGGTAGGAAGGAGATGAAGAGGGGAAAGGGGAAAGAGAGGGAAAACTATTTTTCTGTTTTCTATATTGCAGTCTATTAGGATAAAGTCTGTGGCCAAGCTATGAAGTCAAATACCAGCTTTTTCTGTAACTACGCAGAGGACCTACTGTCTCATCCTTCCATCTCAGTTTCCCAGCATCATCTTTGACCATCTCTTGGTGATTCCACCATTAGAGGAGACTTCAGCTTTCCCCAATATATTCTTCTAACACTTCTGATTTTTAAAATGTTCCACTGTCGTGTTTTTAATTTCCAGGATCTCTTTGTTCTCCAAATGTCCTTTCTCATGGATGCAGGGTTTCCTTACATCTATGAGGACGTTAACTATCGTATCTGGAAACTTTCTTGTCCCTACATAGTCTCTGTTTCTGCAAGTTACATCCCACAGGCTCTTTACTTCAGATGCTTTCCTCAAATGCCTGGTGTTTCCCTGGCTGTTTATGTAGAAGCACAAGCCACTAAAATGTGATTGGGAATTCTGAGTCTGTGTGAGAGGAGGGGCTTGGAACTGCCATTTGGAGGCCTCCCTGGGGAGTGACTTGGGTGGGCCCTTTTTAGAAGAACCTCATCCTTAACCTGGGGCCTTCAGAAAACTGCACCTGAGATGATGGCTTATGTGCATGTGGTTTATTTGTGACTGTGCTCGCAGGGGGCAGAGCTGAGGGACAAGGGAATGGGAACAGGGGTGTGTCATCAAGTTGGCTGCAACTGAGATGACTGGACCATCCAAGGAGCCCAGTGAAATGCGCCTTACAATCTCTACCTCATTCCTCTTTCTGTGGGTGCTGTTTCCCACTCTCCTGAGCTGTACATGTGGAAGCTCCACTGTTCCTGGCAGGTGTCATGCCAACCCAAGAGAAGGAAATATAAGAGGGGCCAACCTCAGGAGCTGCTGGAAGCTGGTGTGGATGGAGGCTGAAATGAGACAGGACTTGAAGTAAGGCCTCCTCTTCACTGTAGTGCTGAACTTGAACTTGGCCATTTTGCTGTATTGCATCTCCTGTTCATGGTTTCAATATCTTTTTCTTTTGTTTTCTCCCTTGCTTTGCATGAGTACATCCTCGCGACGCTTCTTTAAAAACATGCCTGGGAGGTTATTAATTTTTCAGTCCTTGCATTTCTGAAAAATACATCTTTAATTTATTTTCACATATGACTGATAGTTTGGCTAGGTATAGAAGCCTAGGTTGAAAATTCTTTCCTTCAGATTTTTAAAAACATTGCATTGCAGTTTTATGGCATTTAAAGTTGCTGAGGGAAAGTCCAGTGCCTTCTGATTCCCTTTTCTCTTTGAAGCTCTTAGGACCTCCTCTTTATCCTTGCCGTTATAAATAATATTTCATGCCTCAGTGAGGCTTCTTGTCAATTGCTATATTGGGAACTCAGTTATTCATGAAATATCAAGTATTTACTTTGTCCCAGGCACTGTTCTAAACCCTGGAGATTCTGCACGAATAAGACAGATATGATTTTCACTCTTGCAGGGCTTATACTGTGGCAGGGGAAGAAGATAAGAAATATACAAATAACTACAGTGATTTCAGATAATGACAATACAGTGAAGAATACAGAAGAGAAAAATGAATTTGAAAAACATCTGTTGGGCAGCAGGTGCTATATTAGTCAGGGTGACTGGGAATTTTTCCTCTGGTGAGGCTGTATTAGAGCTGAGGCTTGGAGGGCAAGAAGGGAGAAGACAGTTCTAATAGAGGCAGAAGCAGGTTTCAAGGTTTTGAGCTCAGTACGTGTGGGCAGAGTGGTAGACAAAAGGAGTAGTGGAGGGGCTCAGATCCCAAATTGCTGCGGTTGCGGTGTGAGCCAGCAGCTGCAGCTCTGGTTTGAATCCTAGCCTGGGAACTTCCACATGCTGCAGGTGTGCCCCCCCCAAAAAAAAACCTTCTTTAAGGGATGCTGAAATCTCAAGAAAAGTATGGAGTCGGGGGAACAGCCATACACATCAGATGAATCCAGGAATCCAAGCACTGACCCTCTGCATCCTAGAGTGTGCGGATGGGTGGTGGTGGAAATACAGTCTGTGATTTTTTTTTCTTTTTTTAGTAATCATGGAAAAAGTAGAAAATGCCAGCCACCCTAAATGGGCAAATCTTCAAATGTTGATATTACACCATATTCTGGATTTAGTTATTTAAATAGATGATGCTAACTTAAATCTTTTTCTTGTCCTCATTTTTTAAAATTTTCTTGACTTTTGGTCCCCCTCTCCCACCGTCTTTCCTTGCTTTCTTCATTGCATATATACTTTCCCAGTAGTGAAGAGGAATAAAATTTGATTTAAAAATTTTTATTTTAGCAAGACAAAGGGTCCTGTCAGTCTCATTCCTTCCGTTGTTACCATTTAGGTCATGATCTGACACTGAGAACTAATTGTTATTTTTAACTTCCTACTGCATAGGTATGAAAGTCATTCGTGGTGGTGATATTCACCAAAAATTCTCAGTTCTCTTTCCCAAGGTATGGGTCATGGGACTTGGGAACTAATCGTTGTGATTTTATTTTCTTCTTATGACCACACCTCCCGCATATGGAAGTTCAAGGGCCAGGGGTCAAATCTGAGCTGCAGCTGCAATCTATGCCACACAGCACCAGATCCAAGCTGCATCTGTGATCTACTCCTCAGCTTATAGCAACGCCAGATCCTTAACCCACTGAGTAAGGTTAGGGATCAAACCCACATCCCAGCAGAGACAAAGTCAGGTCCTTAACCTGCTGAGCTACAATGGGAACTCCAAGCCCTGTGATTTTTTTTTAAGTCACTGAGATTTTAGAAGTGTTTGTTATGACCTGGCCCACACTAACTGATACAGTCAGGGTTGAAGATTTTGGCGGGCTGTGAGGGCCGGGTTGCAGTGGCTGAGCATGGCATGGAGTTAGCCTCAGAGACAATGGTCCCAGGGAATGGCAGCAGAAAGGGCAGTTTGGGAGTTGGATGAGTGTGGTCTCATGTCCCATCGTCTGTACTCATTAACTGTGTGATTCTGGGCAAAGTCCTTTGACCTCTTCTAAGCATCCTGGAAGATCACAGCAGCCTTGTCAGGAGGTCGCTCTGAGATAGAGCCTGGAACATAGTAAGCACTCAATAAGTTAATAAAATATCATTTTTATTATTATTACAAGTGGAGGCTCTAAAATAAGAATCCAACAACAGTAATTTTGAAAAATCTATGAAGTTTCCAGAGGTCAGGCATTGACTGCCTCGTGAGGGCTTCTGGTTCCCTTGGGGCTTAGAGAGCTGTCAGTCACTTCCCTGTAGGGCGCTGTCTCCCTGTAACGTCCGCCCACCGCATCAGGCCTCGTTCCGCTTTCTCCCCACGACTCCAGTAAAGCCTCTGAAGTTCGGGACACTCCTAAGCCATGGGAGTGTCATGGGGATGCTCTCGTGGGTGGTCCCCCACCGGCCACCATGTACCACGGACCCATCTTCCGTACTCGGAATGCAAAAATCAGCTGCGGCTCCGTCAAGTTCAACCTCACTGACTCCTCTCACTCTTTCATTTCTGAAAGTAACCTTAGGGTGGCCAGATGAATTGTAGGATGGCCAGTTACGTTTAAATTTCAGATGACACGTAACTTCTTAGTATAAACACCTCCCCATTATTGCCTGGAATGTGCTTATCCTAAATCCATGATTCTGAAGTTCCAATGTGATTGGGTGCCCTGTGTTTTGATGTGGTAAACCGCACTTGAAAAGGGACTGCTGCTAATTTAGGAACACTGTGAGACAGGGCTCAGGACACTGCATTGCCAGAGAGCTGCGTGGATGCTTGCGTGCCTGAGAGGACAGGTGGGACTTGGGAGAGTGCCCTTGATTCCCTGAGGAGAATCTTGGTGATTCCCGGCCTGGGTACAGCTCAGTCTCTGCTCTCCTTTCTGCAAGTGCTCCTTTCTGCCGGAGGAGCCCGCGTGTCTGGGGTTTCTTCCCCAGGCACACGGTCACTGTTGCTGGTCTGACCAGCCTTCCAGCTGAAAAACGACCCAAGAGCCATCCCAGGTGACCCCTAGATGTGTGTGTGTGGGTTCACAGATGCATACAGGGCGATGGGACTGCAGAACCCAGCCCCTTTTTATGGTTGATTTCGCACCTGTCGTTTTTCCGTGACAGTCAGAGGGTCCCTGCCCATGACTCCTGGATCCCTGATCTACTAGCCTTCCTCCAAGACCCTCACTGCCCGCTCCTTTCTCTAACTGCCGTCCATCTCCCTAGAAATCTCCGTATCCGGTACCTGGGCTTATGTATTCTCTCTAGCAGTGGCTATTTCCTAAAAAAAGTGCAGGCTTCTGACACTGATTCACAATCATACCCGGAGGGGAAAAGGAAGGAAGACTCGAGAAGGAGTTCTATTTATTGCACAGGAAAACTAATTGGAAATAAAAGGTTTGCCACTCACAGTCCACAAGGATGGCACGTGTCTTAAACGGCTGGCAGTTCTTCAAAGCTCCATGTCTTTGCAAATGGGGCATGCCTGCTGCCCCCAGAGCCCTTTTGCAATCACGTAATTCCTATTAATTCTTTCAGAGTCTGACCTCATTTCCTCCAGGAAGCCATTCCTGATCCCATTATTATATTGTCTTTTTCCAAAAAACCTCACCGAAATGCCACAACGATATGTATCTGATGACTTAATCCTTGATGCCCAGTGTCTAGAACACCAGAGACACTTAATAAGTGACTTTTTAAGTCACTGGGATCAATGAATTATGAAGTTATTTTATTTATTTATATATTTTATTTTTGCCTTTTTAGGGCCACACCCATGGCATATGGAAGTTCCCAGGCTACAGGTTGAATCGGAGCTGCAGCTGCCGGCCTACACCACAGCCACAGCAATGCAAGGTCCAAGCCACGTCTGCAACCTACAGCACAGCTCACGGCAACGCCAGATCCCCAGCCCGCCGAGTAAGGCCAGGGATGGAACCTGCATGCTCATGGATATTAGTCAGATTCGTTTCCTCTGTACCACAGCGGGAACTCCCATGAAGTTATTTTTAAAAGAAGCATTGTATTGCTTCAGCAGGTATTCATTTGATCATTGAATGATAAAGGGCCCCATTTGCTGAGTTTGGGGTACAGGGAGCTTGGATCCCAGCAAAATGAAAAGAGATGGAAGACATCACGTTCACCCATCTTATTTCAAATCCAATTGAAATAGACCAATGTCAACAAAATGTAATTCATTCAAATAACCTGCTATGCATGCTTCCAAACCTAACGGATGAAATTTATACCTTCTGAATCTTCATAATGAAAATCCAAGAGCAAAGAGTCAAGAACAATGATTAGTCACATTATTTAAGTATGAAATGAATACAGTAGATTCACATGTATACGATGTTTTCATGCTACTTGTACAGAGACTGCTATGTAACAAGGCAGCGGGGGATGGGGGCACAAAGAATTTTGGTATTTTCTCTGCAGCCGGAGGAAGTCTGAAGTTCTAAACATCCTGGGATGCGCTCCCCTCCTGCACAGCCCCGAGGGTCAGCAGCTCAGAATAATATGTGTTCTTCCATATCTTCCCAGTAATTAGGCAATTTTTATGTACGAGACGGTTTATAACATACGCACACCTACGCCACTCTGACCTTTCTTTCGTTTACCTGCAGCGTGTGGTATTTTGGGAAGTGAACTTTTCTTGGTGAGTGACAGTGTCAGCCAGCTCGTCAGCGCCCGTGGAAAGCAGGGCAGCCAGCTGGCCCGGTTGCCCTCAGGAGCGAGAACCTCAGACCCCACCCAGGCACCTCAATCTGGAATTCCCAGCCTGGAAATGCCAGTCCTGCTGTCGGATGCCCTGTATGGTCCCGCGGTTTTATTTTCAATAGTTCACAGCATGTAATTCCGCGAGCCAGGGTGGGCGTCCTAGAACTGCAGCGTCCTCCTGGAGGTGGTGGCTCTGGGCTGGGGACTTGCACAGCAGCCCGGATGGGTGGAGGCGCCCCCACACCAGAGGACAGAAAGAGGGGAATCTTGTGACTCACCCCCTGGTCTAGAAACTGGCTCTGGGTCCATCTATCTGGATTCAGAATCATGTTCCCTTGAAAAAGATTTTGCCAACAGTTTTAGTGGAAAATGCCTTGCCTTCCCTCCCCGGCACGGTCCGCACTCAAGGTGTGGGTTTTAATGACTCATCAGACTTATGGCAGCAAACATTCCATATTGTTTGTATCTCAGTATCTTTTCTTATCAAAATAAGCAGAGCCTGCTCTTAACCCCAGTCCAAATCTTGGGGTCCTAGGCTCCTCTGGCTGACCTTGGACTACAAGAATCAGAAGTGAAAGTGAGCTGGTTTAGGTAAGCGTGTATAAGTTGCTGGACTTCCAAGGTGAGGGTGGAGACAGGGGGTGGGAACTTAATAATCCGTCTAAATGAAGGATGAGTTCTATACGGACACTCAGGGTCCCCGAGCTTCAGGTGCCACTTGTCCTTCTAAACTCACTGGATCTTGTAAAGAAAGAGAAAAGACGGGGGATTCTGTGATCAGGTGCGTGGTTGCAATACACCCCAGTGGATTATGCCATGACTTTTTTTTCTTTTCCTTTTTTAGGGTTGCAGCTGTGGCATATGAAAGTTCACAGACTAGGAGTTGAATCGGAGCTCCAGCTGCCAGCCTACACCACAGCCACAGCAGCACTGGCTCCAAGTTGCATCTGTGACCTATGTCGCCACTTGGGGCAATGCCAGCTCCTTAATCCACTGAGCGAGGCCAGGAATCTAATCTGCATCCTCACAGACACTGTGTTGGGTTTTAACCCACTGAGCCACAGCAGGAACTTGATGCTATGACTTCTGTACACTGATGGCTGTGTGACTGTGGTCTCTTGGGCTCATGTTTCTTGAGTACTGGCACGGGGCGGACACTGTTGCGGGGGGTGCCCCAGATATGCCGAGCTGGCTCCCCAGATGAAATCCACCTCTAGACCCGTCGCGCCGCTCAGCTCTGCCAGAAACACTCCTGCTTAAGTGCGGTGTGTAAGAAGCAGTATTTGAAAATCCATTACCAAAAGGACCCCACTGCAGAATGGGAAGGAACTAAAATGTAAAAAAACAAGAAAACTCCGAAAAACAGGCTTTAGTCTCAATTACCCACATTTCCCGTCTCCCAGCAGCTGAGCTCAGGGTGTCCTCTGAGCGGGAGCTGGGTCCTGGCAGCTCCAGGCCCTCTGTTGCTTTGGTTATATCCCCAGTTATGCGATAACAGTAATCACTGATGGAGGCATGATGAGCAACGTCTGTCCCGAGTCTAGAGCTCAGTAATCACGCGGGAGGACAACGGAGCAAAATTCGTTGATTTCAAGTTATTGTTTGAGGAGGCACTGAGTGAGCTGGGGCCTTGACAGCCTGGACGGTGCAGAGCGACCACCCCCTGAAAGAGGGTCTCTCCGAGCCCCACCCCCACCACCAAGGCCCATCCCCCACCCCCATCCCCCAAAGTTTAAGGACCATTTGAGACGGAGCAGAAATCAAGCTCTGGCATTAGCTCACTCACCATTCAAAATAACTGTTTTTTTTTACGACGGAGGATTGGGAAGCAGGATTAAGAGGCGCGGCAGGCTGCTTTCGCACTTCTCAAGTCCGGGAGGGCTCCCGGGCTTCTAGCAAATCTGGCCTTTGGTAAAGGCTTTCTGGGTTCTCCTTAGAGGACTTTGGCATTTCTGAAAAAAAAAAAACCAGGGGCAGTGGTTGATTGCAAAAACAGCCGCAGATTCTTCCCTTTCCATCAAGAGGTGAGGTCTCTCTCTACTCTTTGAAGCTGGGGTGGCTTTGGGACATGTTTTGGCCAGTAGGACATTAGCAAGAGGGGCTTGGAAAGTGCTTTGCTTCGGGGCTTGCTTTCGCTCTCTGCTTTGGGGAATCTCAAGGCTGTAACTACGTGAAAAAGCCTGAGACGGCCAGTCTGCGGGAAGGTGAGAGACACGCACCCAGGGCCCCTTGTAAAAGGCCTGGGAGTGAGGTCACTGACCACCAGCATGCACACCGGTGAGCCCAGCCAGGTCAGCAGAAGGACCTCGTAGCCGAGGTCCATGCAAATTGCCAAAGGACAGACTCGGGCATTAAACAAATGATTGTCATTTGAAGTCACTAATCTTCATGTGTTTGTTATACAGCAAACACTAACTGATACATGGCTAACGCTTGTATACATTTACTGAGTGCCCGGCACTGTTTCCATCCTCACGTGTATTAACTCATTCCTCGCTCACAAAACACTCTGAAGGACGTTCTGTTTTCATCCCAGTGTGGCACACGAGGAAGCTAAGACTCAGTGACCTGCACAAAATCACGGGGCTGGCCTGTTGCAGGCAGGAGTCACACCCTGGCAGCTTGGCTTCTGGCCATTACCCACTCCCGCAGATCTGAGCGTGTCCCAGCCCTGCTCGGACCCTCTGGGGAGCAGCCCAGTGCCTCAGGAAAGGAGCGACCACAAGCCTTGATATGACTGTAAGATATTCATGACGTTGGCCGGAGAGAAAGGCCAAAGGCAAAGTGAAGCTGCCTGGCTGGTGTGGGATTGCAAGCGTGAGCTAGGAGCGACCCCTGCTCCCCTGGCTGGAAATGGAATGGCGGTGCTAGGACGGCGGGTGTGGCTGCATTTTCTGTACGGGGATCAGGGCAGACTTGTCAGTGCTTTGAACAAAGCCCCTGCCCCTGCCCCCCTCTCTCCCCTCTGCCTTCAGCTCCAGTTACAGGGAGCTATTTGAGGTTCCACCCACCCAGACTGCTTCCCTTTTGATGGGCACCTGTGCGCAGTGCTTATTTTACCTCGAATATCTGCAGGGTGTTGGGATTTAGCAGGAAGGACCAGGGTTTAAAGGGAGACAGACCTGGAGTTCCCTATGTGGCTCGGTGGGTTAAGACTCTGACATAGTGTCGTAAGGATGTGGGTTCAATCCCTGGCCTCGCTTGGTGGGTTAAGGATCTGGTGTTGCCGCGAGCTGCTGTGTAGCTCACAGATGCAGCTCGGATCTGGTGTTGCTGTAGCTGTGGCGTAGGTCGGGATCTGAAGCTCCAACTCAACCCCTAGCGCAGGAACTGCCACATGCCGCAGGTGCAGCCCTAAAAAAAAATTAAAGGTAGGCAGACCCAAGCGCGTCCTTGTGTATCCTGGAGGCTCAACTTTCTCCTCAGGGCAGTGCCCGTCCCTGCGGCACAGGGCTGTGGTGCAAGGTCAGCACTGACACAGTCCTTTGAACTTGATGTTCACTCCCATTTTGTGCCCCTTGGCGAGCAAGCTGCCGTCACTCTTCTTTCCAACCAGCTCAAAGATCACTGCTTCAAAGAAGCCTCCCTGACTTTGAACTTGCACCTAATGTAACACTCACCGCACTGTGTCAGGGTCCCCGCCCCCTGCTTACGCCTGTCAATGCTTGTAATTGCTCCCTTGGCCAGAGTGGGCAGGTCCTCCGATGGGGGCGCGTGTCCAGAGTCAGCAAACTCCTGTCTTAGACCTGTGCTTGCGTGGCCCAAAGCTTGGTACAACCAGGAAGACGGGCCCTGCCCTGTGGTCCCACAGCACCTGCTCTCATTAGGCAGGTGGAGGAAGGGCGATCTCGGTCGGTCTGAGGACCAGCGCAGGAAAAAGAGCCTTGATTCAATTCCATTTTGCTTTTTCTTCCCAGGAAGTCAAAGACACTTGAGGTTGGCATGCGTGTTCTCCTCGAGTAATATGGTGGTAGAGAAGATTTCAATCATGTTAAAAAAAAGTTACAAAAGACACACATTGATAGAAAACATATTGCTGGAAATAAGAAAAAGTAATGAATAGCATTCCACATAATAGTGACTTGAAGTGAGATAGTCCTTAGCTGTGGTTACAGGTTGAGTTTAAATGGAAGGTGCTTTGTAATACTGAGAAAATAGCTGTCCTTCCCAGCAAAAAAAAATGTATTGTAGTGGCCCAAAGAAGGGGAATTAAATAGGAGGAAAACCACTCCAGGGCGATGTAGGGAGGTCGTGGGGTGGGTGGACATGATGTTTGGCCTTTCTGCCTGGGCCAGGGTGCTGCCCCTCTTGGAGAGGAGCCGTTACAGAAACGTAGGCTGTGAGCAAAAGGTTTTACCTCCATCCTTGTGCTTCTTCTTACGGGAGGGGGCACTTGAGTCTACTTTGCTTCCTGCTGGTCCAGAGGCCGCCCCGCCGGGCTTCTCTGCGCGCTCCAGCCAGCCCCCGCTCCCGCCCCAGGTCCGGCCACCATCTCGAATCCTCAGGAGCCCCCCAGGCTGGGGGTGGCCCACGCCGGAGAGCTTGGTTGGGCTCGGGAGGTTTCTGGAGGCCTGGGACTCAAGGTCACCCTTCTAACGGGTGCAGAGTCTCTGGCAGGTTGCAGTGCTCCCGGGCGGCCCCTGCCGGATCTGCTGGGCTCTCCTAGAACTTCACCGCTGTCCCTGCGGAGTGCAATCTGACTCCCTTTCCTTGAAACTGAGTGGCTTGTGCCTTCGTTTTCTGGGGCTGCCGTGACAGTTACCTAACCCGGGTGACTTGAAACCACAGGCATTTATGCTCCTGGTTCTCCTCCACGAAGGCCGCAGCTCACAGGGCTCGGCAGGGCTGTGCTCCCCCCGAAGGCCTGGGGGCCTCCTTCTCTGCCTCGTCCTAGTTTCTGGTGGCGGCCGCCGGTCCCCGGCATTCCTTGTGGCTGCGCCTGCTGCGGTCTCTGCCTCTGTCTTCCCAGTCTTAGGTGGGAAATCGGACATGACTCCGGCTTGCTAGGCGCCACCAGAAATCCAATCAGACCTAGAATCTAGAAGGCTGATCCTGCCCTCAGCAGTGGGCTGCCTTGGAGACCAGTTAAACCGTCGTTGGTCCTGGGGTGCTCCTTTACGACTTCTCCCTGTCCCCAAACCCTTACCCAGCCTCCCAAGGAGACTGTGCCCCTCGACCCTTGGATACCGACTTAGCCCAGGAACAAAGCTGCGCTAACGTAGAAACCACCTCTTTTCCTGTGTAACTACCTGCTCCCCGAGCAGTGGAGCCCGGGTTCTCTCTCTGAGCTCCTGGCCGGTCTGATGGCCAGTAAAACTCGCTTGAGGTCTCGGCGCTCCGGCCTCCTGCCTCTTCTTTGGTTTTCTGCTCTAACACCCAGGGCCACCCCCCTTTGGGTCTCCTCGGTGTCTCTGGGCCCGATTCCTTATAAAGACACCGTCACATGGGACCAGGGGCCCACCCTCCTCATTTTAACTGATTGCCTCTGCAGAGACCCATGTCCCTCCAAAGAGAGGGACATGCGGAAGTTCGGGGTGTACCTGCCTTTAGGGGACACTCTCCAGCCTGGTACAGCTTGGGCCTTGTGACCAGCGGAAGAAGGCAGGAGTGACCCTCTGCCTGATGGCACCCCTGCCCGCCTGCCGGCAGGTCCCTTGGGTTGGGCTCTTGCGCTGCCGGGTAAGCAGCCCCACCGCCTGGAGAAGCCGAATGAGTCCTCACAGAAAAGACCACCCGGGAAAGCCCCGGGACTGTAAGAGAAAGAAGTGCCCGCCGGTCCCCAGAGGCTCCGCAAGCCCTCCCCACGCCCACCCCCGCTGTTCCGTCCCAGCCACCGTCTGACCGCAACCCTTAGCGGAACGGTCCGCTGATGCCCCCAGACTGACCCGAGAAGCAGAGGGAGATCCTGCCGCGGGTCTCAGTCGGCCGCCTCCTGCAGACTCAGGTGCTGCAGCCCTAAGCCCCAACCTTCAGTGTTCGGAGATCAGGCCCCTAACGAAGTGGGCAGGGTTAAATGAGGTCGTAAGGGTGGGCCCTCGTTCCAGGAGGGCAGGTGCCCTAAAAAGAAGAGGAGGTGACACCAGGGATGTGGGTGCACAGGGAAAGGCCGTCAGGGGACACAGTGAGGAGGTGGCCGCCCGCAAGCCCAGGAGGGAGGCCCCAGAGGGAACCCAACCTTCCGACACCTTGATCTTGGACTTCCAGCCTCCAGAACTGTGAGAAAATAAATTGCTGTTGTTTAAGTCACCCTGTCTGTGGTATTTGGTTCTGGCAGCCCAGCAAACGAATACAGGTAAGAACACAATGGTGGCTGTTGTTTTTTTATTTAATCTTTTAAAATTTTTTTATTAAGGTAGAGTTGACTTACGGTGTCATGTCCGTTTCTGCTGTATGGCAAGGCTAGGTGTTAAGTCACTAAGTTTGGGGGAATGTTTGTTACATGGCAGCAGTAGCTGATACAAAATATATGGAGCTGGGGAAGCAAAGAGAGAAAGCTCAGGGACTGGGTTTCCACCCTTGGCTCTGCCATTGTCTCACTGGGTGGCCTTGGCCCACCCTTTTTCCTGGCCCCTGGTTTCTCCATCTGCAAAGTGAACAGATCAAATGACTTCTAAGTTTTCTTATCTTATGAGGAACTGACTTTCTGTACGAGTTCTGGAAAGAGCTTATTTCAACAAAGATTTGCTGCGGTGTTCCCAAGACTTCTTGAGCTTAAGATACATTTACTAAGAGCTTAAGTCATCTACCAGCAATAATACCTACTGTTTAAGAAGCTCATTCGGTGGCAGATCCAAGGTGATTTACATACATTATCCCATTAAATTAAATCTTCAGCAACTCCACGGGGAAGGGGCTATTTTTGTAGCTAAGGCAGCTGAACAGAGAAGTAAGGTATCTTTTCCAAGATCACACAGCTAGGACAGAGAGAGCCAGGGTCCGTCGCAGTCTTGACTCCCAGGTCTGCGTTCTGTCTGTGGGGCTTCTCCAGTTGACATTAAGGGTGAAGGTGCAGGAGTTTCATCTGTCACGTGCTAATTAAAATGCTCTCTGTCTATGAGGGCTTTTACTGGCTTCACTCACTTTAAGGTGAGCGTCCTTCCCCGACTCTCAGACGGAGGGCAGGCGACTGTCCAGCCATCTGCCAGGCCCGGGGCCTAAATGCTCTCATTGTTTCTTCAGAGAACAGACAGGGTTTGAATGTCAAGGCCAAGCGAGGGGAGGTGAGATCTGCCCTTTGAGGTCCCCTGAGGGCCAGACCCAGGACAGATGGCAAACTGTTGCCGCTCATGAAGAATCAGGCCAAGTCAAAGTTCAGGTTGAGAGGGTGTAGTTTAGGTTCCCACTCAGCTGTGGGGAAAAGGAGCTCCCCTATAAACCGCCGCCAGGGCTACTCAGATCCCCTTTTCTTCTATGAAAACGGCTTTTGTGTCTGCTGGCCCCTCTGACCAGGGCGATGCTGTGCACTTGGGGGATTTATGATGCTCTGGGCAGCCACACAGCTTGCCGCCTTTCAAGCTGTTGATGTAAGATGTAGGCAGGTGGGGGGCAGCGGACAGAACCCAGGCCTGCGCGAGACTCTCATCTCCACGGCTTTGTACCTGGGTGAGCTTAGTGTTCTGAGCCCCACGGGCCTCACCTGGGCGCTGGGGGTCAAACCCCAAACCCCAAGAGGGTTCATGAGAGTGAACATGATTGTGTGACTGTCCCACATAGTAAGAGCACATTTAATGCTCATTTCTTCCCCTTTCCTTCCCTTCAGGGAGTGATGTATTCATTGATTACCTCGATTTTTTTTTTTAACAGCCACACCCACGGCATACAGAAGTTCCCAGGCTGAGGGTCAAATTGGACCTGCAGCTGAGGGCTTAAGCCACAGCCACAGCCACAGCCACCTGGAACCCGAACAGCATCTGTGACCTACGCTGCAGCTCACAGCGTCGCCAGATCCTTAACCCACCGAGTGAGGCCAGGGACCAAACCTGTATCCTCACGCAGATTATACTGGCTTCTCACCTTGCTGAGTCACAAAGGCAACTTCTCACTTGCTTATTTAACAGGCATTTATTGAGTGCCTACTGTATGCCTGGCCCTCCTTGGGGTGCTGTGGCTACAAGGACCCACTGGTGAGCAAAACCCCAAATTCTCCCCTTCTGGTGGTGGAGGCGGGCCAGGGACCAAGGAGTGAATGGAGACACTTTAGGAGTGGCGGTGCTATGCCTGGGGACCTGGGGACCTCTTCACTGGAGGTCTCCATTTCTCTGCCCATTGTGTTTGATGCTCTGCCGGTTTCTTCCCTGACAGAGCCCCTCCCCTATCCTTCCAATTTTAACAAGAGACCTTACTGCAGTTTCCTTCACCTCCATCAGGAAGGCGCTTTCTCCTTCCTACACCTGTTCCAAATTTCAATTACACAAAATCTCTTCCACACACAGTTCAGCCAGATTCCTTAGGAGGAGGGGGAAAGGGGGTGCTGTAAGTATTCATAATGTGTTTGCATTATGGAATAATTATACATAATTGCTCTGCCTTGTAAATAAGTGTAAAACATTTACCAGTCTCCACGGTGGGAGAAATCTGGAGCTGCCTCCTCCTACGGAAGACGTCCCTGGTGAAAACCCGCACCAGTGCTGGCAATCTGTGCGATTCACCAGCCACGCTGGTTATTTCCATCAGCAAGGAAGCTGATTGGTCATCTCTAAGCCAATAAAAATCCTGCCAACGTATCAGTTTACATTTCTGTATTCTGATTCCTGCCCTTACTCCCTTCTGTTGTCACTCATGAAGAATCAGGCCAAGTCAAAGTTCAGGCTGAGAGGCTGTAGTTCAAGTTCCCACTGAGCTGTCGGGAAAAGGAGCTCCCCTGATGAACGGCTTCCCTGGCTACCAGCATGGGAATGGAACACCTAGCATGTGCCGGAAACTGGGGACACAAACCGCAGTAACAGCTCCAGGTCACCCAGGGTGCCCCACTGCGTGGGGCGTTTAGACACATCTTGATTTTTAGTCTCCCTGTAGGATGGGGACCAAGACTTTAATTCTCTCATGGCAGAAGAAGGAACTGGGGCTCCTAGGGTTTAGGAAAATTGCCTGGTTCATGGGTAAAGGATGAAGCTGGGAATTCAAACCCAGGCAGTGGGGCCATGAACTTGACCTCTCATCAGGGCCAGGTGACAAATGCCACCCTTGATTCGTCTTTACCCTGCCTCCCACCTCCCCGGTTGTAAATGGCTGACCGACCTCTAGAAAGATCCATGCCTCTAGTTTGTTGTTGCTGCTGTTCCAGGGTTACAGGCTGAATTGTGTGCCCCCAGAAGATGTGGTGAAGTCCTGACCCACCCCCTCCCCCGGGTCTCAGAGTGTGAACCTCTTTGGAGAAAGTCATTATAGAAGTAATTGACTTAAAATGATGTCCTAACATAAGGGGAAATTTGGACACAGAGACACCCACAGAAGGAAAATGGCATGAAGACATAGAAGACTGTCAACGAACCAGGCTTGAGGCTTCTAGAAGCTGGGAGAAAAGCAGCAACAGATTTTTCCCTCGCATCCTGGGACAGAACCAATGCCGCTGACCCCTTGCTCTCAGCCATCCAAGCTCAAGAGCTGTGCGATGATGTGCTTCGGCTGTTTAAGCCCTTCGGTGAGTGATCTTTGTTATAGCAGCCCTAGCGGACTGACACTTCCAGGAACCGTGCCCGCCTGCCCCAGGACGGGACGCCATCGCCACGGTGATGTGGCTCAGGGTGGTCTGTGGCTTACAAACATATACTAGGGTCTTGTGCAAATGGGTTTTCAGGGTCTAATTACTGACTTATTTCTCTGCAAAGCCATCAATACATGGCCCAATGGGCACCCAGAGGGGGAAATGACAGATCCGTGACCATATCGCATGGAACAGTGGAAGTGGAGTGGGAACCAGCACAAGGCTCCTCCCTGCCGCTTTGCCTCCTTATGCCTGGGAAGGCTGTGCAGTAATAATAATAATATAAACAATAATAAATAATAAGTGAGCCCACATCAGGAGGCCACTAATGCCAAGGTCACTATGCCAAGGTCAGAATTGTTAATGGTACATGACAGGGCTGGATCCAGCTGGTTGGTTTGCTGGGAGCTACTATGTGACGGCCCCATCCTGAATTCTGAACAAAGCCCCGTCTCCCCCTCCGGGCGGCGGGTGGGTGCGGTGTTGGCAGACCGTGCAGTGGCCAAGGCAGGGGTGTTAATTTTCTAGAGCCACCACACAAGTTACCAACAACAGGGTGGTTTAAAACAATGGGAATTTGTTTTCTCCCAGTTCTGGGGCCGGAAGTGGGCTCCGTCGAGTTGTCAGCAGGGCTGCACCGCCTCCGAGGACCTTCCTGCCTCCTCCGGCCAGTGGAGGGGCCCAGCACGACTTGGCTTTTGGCAGCATCACCCCATCTCTGTCCCCGCATTGTGTCTCCCCTGGGCCTCTCCGGGCCTCCAGTCTCCCTGTCTTTCTCAAATAAGGACACCGGTGATGGATTTCGGGCCCACGCTAAACCCAGGATGAGCTCACATCGAGATTCTCAATACAGTTCCAGCCGCGAGGACCCCTAATTCTAAGTAAGGGCCTGTTCACAGATTCTGGGAGTTAGGGCTCGGCTTGGGGTGGGGGGTGATATTCAACCCACTACCGAGGGCCTGGACCATTGCCTCTGAGCCTGTCAGACCTTGTCACGCTGTGTCTGCCCCCCTCCCGAAGCAGGTAGGAAGGAGGGTGTATACTGGATCCCAGGATTACGGCTGTTTGTTCTCCCATCACGCCCCCAGCAGAGTCCTGCCTTCCACGCAGCTGGGGGACAAACTCAGAGACTTTTTCCAGGAAAGCCCATCTTCTCTAACCCAGAGCTCCCCACACTTTCTCAGTTCAAGGCACACTTAGCGTCTCAGAATTTCTCACACGCCCCTCAACCAAAAGGAGTACCTCACAGTTCTGTTTATTAAGTATTAGGAACAAACAACCTAATACATACTTATGTCCTAAGGTCTCAGTAGCCATCGGAAAGAAATAATACATATACGTTTAAAAACATTCTGATTATATTCTTTTTTTATGTGTTGAAGTTTCCTTTTTAAAAGATATTTTTATTATGATTGATTTACAATGTTCTGTCAATTTCGGCTGTACAGAAAAGTGACCCAGTCATACATATACATATATATATATATATATATATATATATATATATATATATATATATATACATCCTTCTTCTCACATTATGCTCCATCATTCTCAAGCACAATTGCTTCCTAATGGGATGTGTGCCCGCCCACCCCCCTGGGCCCTGGGCAACTTATGGAACCAATGGGCATCAAACGTGCTTCTCTCGGTTATTTGCAAGGCAGAACATCTTTTCATATGTTTGGGGCTCTCGGTGTTTCTTCCTCTGTGAAAGGCCTTTTCACAGCCTTTCCTTTGTACTGTTTTAGACATTTTTTTTGGCCATACCTGCAGGATGTGGAAGTTCCCAGGCCAGGGATCAAACCCTCACCACAGCAGCAACTCGAGCTGCTGCAGGGACAACGCTGGATCCTTAACTTGCTGGGGCGTAGGGAACGCCCCGTCGTTTTTTTATTTTTATTTAAACTGATTTGCAGACCTTCTTTGTACCTGTGACTCTTCGCCTTGGCTGGCCACGGGAACGGCAGATACCCTCTCCCAATCTGCGGTTTACTTTTTCACTTTTTGAGGACTGGAAATTTGAAATTCGAATGCAGTTTGAGTTCATTCTTCCCACACCTGCTGGGATGACCAGGTTGTCCCCGAGCTAAAACCCTGCATGGGCTTCCCACCGCCATCCCAGCCAATCTTCATCTCCCACCCGCTCCCCAAGCCCATCCCCTCTCCAGACTCTTGGGCTCCTAGCTCCTTCTGGCTCACTCTGCCCCAGGACTCTGTTTGTTGTTGTTGTTTTTCCAGTTTCTGGAACATTCTGGCTCATTTTCATCTGAGACTTGTGCACAGGGGCTCCTCCCTCTGCGCTGGGGTCCCCTCCTCCAGGGGCTCCCCTCTCCTCACGCCGCCCTACCCCACTGTAGCCACACCTGCCCTGCATCCCCTCCAGTGACTCCAGGGTTTCATGTACGAAGGTTTGTCATCATTCTCTTTATGAGTCTTGCTCGTGTACTTGTTTTCTCCCGCGCGTGTGCTCTGCCAGCTGCAGGGCACAGGGATATTTTGTGGGCAGAGGAAGATTCTGTCCCATTCACCGCCTTTTCCAGGACAGTGCCCAGCATGCAGTCAGTCTACCCTGAGCCCCTGGATCGGCCTCCTGGAGCTGGGATCCCCGCAGTCACGCAGGCCAAGGAGCCGGGACCCCCACGCAGTCACATGGCGGGAAGCACGGGAACTCACTTGTTGCCCTGGGGACGGTGGCAGCCTGGGGCGCCACGCTCTTCCAGCCTGAGGCCCGGCGGGGAGAAGGGGCCACTCCCGGCAGGGAGGGAGGGTGGATTGAGCGCCCTGCACGCCCCACGAGGAGAGGGGCTGGAGGCCCGCATTTGCATGGGAACTAGACTTCCGGATAAAATGAGCAGGGCGAGCGGTTGTCCAATGGGAGGTCTGGGATTTGTCTTCAGCAAATTTTCTCTGATTTCCCCAAACACTTGAAATTAATTAGGTGGACCATGAGCCTTGGAGAGCCTCTCTCTCGGTGGGAACTCCACCCCTGCCAGGGCTGGGTTTGGCAAGCCCACCGCAGGAGTGGCAGGCTGTCTTCCGCGGCCTGATCTGTCACAGGCGTCTGCGCGCTCCTCGCCTCCCAGGTCAGTTCGCGCCCTTGCGCGGGGCTCCGGACCCGACCCGACGGGAGCCGAGGGCGAGGCCACGCCCCCGGTGGGAGGGGCTAAGTCCACTGTCAGTCATCCCACAGCGAGGCCCCTCTTGGGGTACAAGTGAAGGCTGGGGTGGTGAGCTTCCCACTGAGCTGTCTCCTCTCTGGGCTTCCCGAGGCCAGACCTGGATTTGGAGGAGGTGCGGTGGTGCAGGGCGCACTCCCGCGGTCTGGGCTGAGCGGCCTCCCGGCGTGGAGGTGGGGGGCAGCATCCACCGGGGTCTGCGGCCCCTCAGGCCCCGGCATCTAGAAGCAGATGTTCAGTTCTCTCTGCTCGACCCGAAAGCCTGGATTCCCGAGTCACATGGAGTCAAGGCTGCAGCCCCAACCCGAGGCCGGAGGGCGGGGCTGATGAGCAGTGACCCCCCCCCCCCCCCGCGGGACAGTCGGCTCAGAGAAAGTGACCTCCTTCGGGCCACTGGCAGCCATGGCCGTGACATGGTGTGGTGACTTCACGTGAGACCCGAGGAGGTAGCCCAGAGCTCCTCCGCGACGCTGGGCTGTGCTCCCGGGCTGTGTGCCCGTCCCGGTTCCCCCGGCGGTGTGCGTTCCTGCGGGCGCTCAAAGTCCATTTCAATGAGGGTTTTTACAAAATGATGGAGGGATTTGGTGACGAGGTCATATGCATTTACAGGGCTCAACGTTCAAAAAGTAGGAAAGGCGAGCGGCCAGGCTCCTCTTCCGAAAGACAAGCAG
Source organism: Catagonus wagneri (assembly GCA_004024745.2). NCBI lineage: Eukaryota > Metazoa > Chordata > Mammalia > Artiodactyla > Tayassuidae > Catagonus > Catagonus wagneri. The sequence goes on from PVHT021183632.1 coordinate 8,420,905, forward strand.
TGTTACCAGCTTCCCGTGTCAGACTTTTCCTTTATGTACAATTAACCCTGTATATTCCCTTCTACCTAAGGCCACGGTCCAGACATTCTGTTCTGCATTTTAATTTCTTTACCTCATAATACATTTTGAGGTTATTTCATATTGGTGCATAAATGCTTTCTCTTTTTTTTTTTTCTGATTAAAATATATTTCAGGAGTTCCCTTCGTGGCTCAGTGGTTAAAGAATCCAACTAAGAACCATGAGGTTGCAGGTTCGATCCCTGGCCTTGCTCAGTGGGTTAAGGATCCGGCGTTGCCGTGAGCAGTAGTGTAGGTTGTAGACGCGGCTCGGATCCTGCGTTGCTGTGGCTGTGGCAGAGGCCGGCAGCTACAGCTCCTGTTAGACCCCTAGCCTGGGAACCTCCATATGCCGCGGGTGCGGCTCTAGATAAAAAGGCAAAAAGACAAAAAAAAAATAAATAAAATAAACAAATAAAATATATTCCATTGATGGGTGTAAATTAATGTAATCAATTTCCTACCCAAGGACATGTAGGCTGTCTCTTATCTTTGCCCCGACACAGCAGGCATTTCATGGAAGTCTCAGGGTGCGATATGGCCGATGCAGGCCGAGCCATGCGACTTGTTCACTCCCAGGGACTGTGAGCAGAAGCAGTGCGTGTGACTCCCAGCGGTGGAAAGCCCACGTGGGATTCTCTGATCTCCCCCCCTCTCTCTACCATGGTGACTGAAGAGGCAGAATGTTCCAGATGGTGAAACTGCAGCATGGTGGAGCTTCTGTCAGCCTGGGTCCCTGAGGGACTGTGTGGAACAGAGTTTCCTGCATATCCGCAGTGGACAGGGTGACATTTTGAACCGGCAGAAAGTAGCCCTTGCTGTGTTCAGTCATGAAGCCTTTAGGTGATTTGCTTTGAGTGGCCCGATTCACAGTGAGATCAGTGCATGGGTGTTTGGTCACTGGATTTCACAAGTGACTTTTTTTATTTTTCTTTTTACGGCCGCACCTGTGAAATATGGAAGTTCCCAGGCTAGGGGTGGAGTTGCACCTGCAGCTGCCCGCTACGCCACAGCCACAGCCACACCAGATCCGAGCCACATCTGTGACCTACTGTGCAGCTTGCAGCAGTGCTGGATCGTTAACCCACTGAGCGAGTCCAGGGGTCGAACCTGCATCCTCAAAGACGCTATGTGGGATTCTTAACCTGCTGAGCCACAGTTGGAACTCCCTCACAAGTGGCTTTTAAATGAGTGTTTTCTCAAGAAGTTTCTTGGGGAGGCTCCTTGGAATTTGTGGAGCTGTGGGAGCGGATGGAATTCTAAGGAGAAAAGTCCCGGTGTCCCCATCCTGCCTCACCCCAAGGATGTCTGTTCCCTAAATCACCTTTCACTGCTGGACCCCCCTGTCCCCAGCACCCTGCTTGAGAGCACCCAGGCTTTCTGCACCACTTGTTTCGCCTTTTTTCACAGTGGAGCTTGGGCGAAACCTTGCAAAGAGGATCATTATATTAGAGTCAAAAAATCACAGGAGGCCGTCTGTCATCATGAAGACCCAGAAATAGTCTAAATGCCCAATGAAGGGGGATACATTCAGTTATTTATGATGTCAGTTGAAGCAGCCATTGCAAATGAGATTAAAGAAAAAGGATAAAGGAAACTATCTATGGTATTTTTGGGGAGAAAAATAAAGCAGTTACAAGGTAAGATTCCACTTTAAAATGCAGATCTGCATGTAGAGAATGTGGACTAGAGAAATGTGCGAATGTTGCCTCTTGGGTCCTTTCCAATTGTGCGGAAACGTAGTCTTTGATTAGAGTTATCTCCTCTACTCTTGCAGCGTCAGTTTCCACCAGTGTGCTGAGGACTCCCCAGGCCAGTTTTCTTACTAAAAGTTCATTTACCAAGTGGTCACTTCATTCCTCCCTTTTAAAATTTGCTTTTTCTCTGTGCTGCTGTCCTGGTCACTGGTTCCACCATGTAACCAGAAACCTGGGAATCATCTAGGATTTCCACTTCCGTTTTAGAAATCCATCCGGTTGGAGTTCCCATCGTGGCTCAGCC
>PVHT021183632.1:8423962-8482154 GCA_004024745.2 Catagonus wagneri
AAGAAGAAGAAGAAGGAAAAAGGAAGAAAGACATCCAACCTGTTAACAGTTCCTGTTGATTATTTCTCTGTAACATCCACTTTTTTCCCCTGTCTACTTCTGCTGATCTCTTTCAGCACTTTATCTTGGGGTTTACCATTTCACACGTGGGTGATTGCTGCAGGCGGCTCCCTAGTCACCTTGCGTCTGTTCTTACCCACCCCTGCTGACCGCATGCGCTGAAGCTGCTGAAGCCAGAGCTTTCGCTCCACCACACAGACCTGGCTACATCACCCCCAACTTGAAACCCTCCACTAGTTATTCACCACCTGGGACGGTCCATGCTCTTACAGGACGTTTGATTCCTTCAAGGAGCTGACCAGCCATACGTGTGGACTCACTACTTCTTGTCTTACTTCTATGCCCACTCACCCATCCATCCACCCACCCAGCCATCCACCCACCCAGCCATCCACCCACCCAGCCATCCACCCACCCATCCATCCACCCACCCAGCCATCCACCCACCCAGCCATCCACCCACCCAGCCATCCACCCACCCAGCCATCCATTCAACTGCCCATCTATTCATCCATCCCCATCCATCCATCCAACTAACATTCTTTGTGCATCCCTGTGACTTGCTTATAAAAACATCACTGGGCGTTAGAACAAACAATTCCAGAGCTGCCAAACGGGAAAGTCAAGGCAGCAGAAAGACACAAAACATTGGGGGATTCTATCTTCTATTCTTAATGCCTCCTATTTTTGTGGCCTCTTGATCTAATTTTCATAACGATACCTCTTACCGGCTCCTCTCTCCCTTTCCCTCTCACAGTTTGCATTTTGCTTGGGGTCAAAATACAGTCATTTGCACTGGAGACCAATAAGAAATCTGCTCTTTTGGTGTTTTTGTGAAACACCTGGGTGATGGCCTCTGCTGGCGAAATTGGCCTCTCAACCTGCTCCTAGAAATATTTGTGCAAACATGCCGAGGTGGGATCCTTTTGTTCTGGAGTGTGGGTTTCCTCAATCTTGGTGAAGCTGGACGAAGAAATAAAGAAACCCATCATGCATGTGGAAGAAGAGGTCACAGAGAAAGGTCTTATTTTATTTTAAGCCCTCAAAAACATAAAGTCACAAACACTTGGATTTCCTTAAAAAAACAAAACAAAACAGAAACAGCGAAGAGCTTTGTCCGCGTGTTGTTCATTGAGGCGCGTCTTTCTTATTTATTTATTTTAATGACGGAAACCCCCATCCAAGGAGGCGCCGAGCCCTAATGAGAACGCGTGGCATCAGAAAACGCTTGCAGCATTCCGCCCTCAGCCTCGCGCGTCCCGAGCCTCCTGGCATGCATATGCCTCATTACGGACACATGCCCTGTCATGTGTTATTCCTCACTTAGTGACAATTTGTCACTGTCACCCTTGACATGTCACTCCTCGGCAGACGGATTTGACTCCCATGCCAAGTCTGACACTCGGATGAGAGGCGGTAGTAATCTGAATTAAAATAACGGGTCGAGGGTGGCTAATTTCACCCTGACATAAATTCTAATACCCCGTAAAAAGAGAGAAGTGCTGTATTTAAAGGAGAGGTTTTTTTTTTTTAAACCCCCCCCCCCGTTCTTTCTCGCTCAGAGTATTCAATTATTCTTCAGGATAATGCTTTTATTTTTGAAGGATTAAGTCTTGCGTTTTAATAACATTCATTTTCAATTAAGTGCACTAACATCCATGGATATAACTATTACTTAAACTATAAGTAATGGTTGCATGTAAAAATTAGGAAACATTGTGCTTAAGATAAATTACATTCAAATTAGTTCTTATTATAAACGGGATAGAAAATGGATTTTGCAGCTCTGGCTGGCCAAAGAGCCAACATTTGTATCTACTTCATTTGTTTAAATATATTTCAAGCCAGATTGAAATCCATACGGCCTGACATTAATTGAACGCTGCCACATCAACGTACTCAAGTTTCAGAAACCACCGAGGAGTTTTTACTGGCTTGAATTAGAAATATTCCAACCCTCTTACACTAAAATAGTATTGTTTATGTAGCGACTCTTTAAGCCATCATTAAGTGGTATAAATCTTAATAAAATGCATTTAAACAGACCATATGCAGAGTATGGCTGGGTTTTTGAGAACCTGTATTTTTTTTTTCTCCTAAAGAGATGATTGCATTTTTTTTTTTTTCCTGTGAGAAGAGATTCTTTTGGACAATATTTTTTGGTAAGCGCTGCTTTCCTGTTGCAAAAAAATGAGAGTGAGGTGCAAGGTTAGCGCAGATTTTCTCCCCTGCTCCCCTTGCTTGCCTTCCTGGGGGATGGGAGCAGACAAAGGGAGGAGGTTTTCGGGATTTGTCCCGGGAGAGACAGCAGCAGGCATGGAGGCACACTCCCTGCACAGGAGTCACTCTGTACTTGGTTCTTACGAAGCCAGAAGCCAATTTGCTAGTTTACAGTGAGGATTATAAACGCGAGGATCAGAATTCTTGAATTATGATCCAGGTGTTCTCTGTCCAGGGGCAGCCCTCACGGGAGAGGCGGGGTCATTGTCACAAGCTGCCTGGTGCTCACGGAGCCAAGCCAGGCGTTTACAGGAATCCAATGTCCGGTGCCCAGCGTGTGCCCCTGTGCAAAATGCACTCGTTCCACTCGAACCGTGCATTTACCGAGCACCCAAGCCGCATGAGGTGCTGGCGATGCCACAGGGAAGGAGCTGAGAACTGAGAGGGGTTGGTGGTCGTGATAAGTGGTGCAGAGAAAGGAGGCTGGTGCTCGGGAATCGCGAGGCAGGATGGGCACCTGCTCGCCACAGAAGGGAGGGATAGCCTTTCCAGGAAGCAGCGTCTAGGCAGAGGCCGAAGAAGAGCTGAGGAGGAGGGCACAGCGTTTGTAAACACCTGGCAGTGTCTGGGGGAGGCTGAAACAGTAAGAGGCAAGGCTTGGTGCTCAGAGGACACGGGGCAGGTGGGGGGTGGAGTGGAGGAGCTGGAGAAAGTCAGAGGGAGCAGGCCTTTGGGTGAAGCTCCTCCACACCCACTGAGCTGATGGGCTACAGGATGACTTTGCCGAAGGAGCTGACCATTGGCAGGTCTCTGCTGCGCCTTGACCTCTGTGTGGCTCCATATCAAGCCACCACGCTTCTAAAAGTTGCAGCCTCCGGAGTTCCTACTGTGGCTCAGCAGGGGGTTACGAACCTGACTAGTATCTGTGAGGGTGTGGGTTCGCTTTCTGGCCTTGCTCAGGGGGTAAAGGATCCGGCATTGCCGTGAGTTGTGGTGTAGGTCGCAGGCGCAGCTCAGATCCCAGTGGCTGTGGCTGTGGCTGTGGTACAGGCCAGTGGCTGCAGCTCTGATTAGATTCCTAGTCTGGGAACTTCCCTATGATGCAGGTTTGGCCCTAAAACAAACAAGCAAACAAAAAAAGTCAAAAACAAAAAAAATCCTGCAGGCTCTGATATCACCTATGACTGTCCAATTGTGTGTGGTGTTGGATTTGTTATAAAGAGACCGAGTTTCTAAAAGAAGCTGGAGACATCTGCAGAGAGATAGACTATTCAGGGCTCCAAGGAGCCTCTCTGGCCTGCTGGCCACCGTGGTCCTGGATGGAACACAGTCCTGCCAGCTCAGCTCTCTTAACCACTCTTTGTTATTCATTCATCCGTCCATCTGTCCATTCATTCAGAACAGCAAGTGCCACTGCTGTGCCAGGCCCGGGACAAAGGGGTGGACATTCAGTCGCTAACTCACCTGGGTTTATGGTTTCGTGGGGATGTGCGATGGTGTCATAATGACAATACAGGTGTGGTGGCCCAGACTCCCGGAGGAACTGACATGGAACTGAGGCCCACGGACGGGCAGGGGTCCAATGGTGGGGTGGGATGGGAGCTGGGCAGATAAAAGGGAGAGGATCTGCCAATTTCTGGCATCAACAATCGTGGAGCCGGAGGTGGGGTTCTGACCCAGGTGGGGCCCTATCGCAGGTGACTGCATAGATCCTGGGCGCATCAGTGGTGCTGGGGCCTCAGTTCCCCTACCTGTGGGGTGATGGCGATTACGGAGAACTGAATGGGGTGGTGCCTGACAGGTGACACAGCATATGTCCTGATTATTGGCCTCAACCGTTGCAGTTAATCCCCGAACCTGTTTCGACAAGCTGCATGCCGTCACCCCCATTTCACAGGTGGGGACACTGAGGCTCAGGAGGAGAGGCAGCTTGCTTGGGGACACCCTCAGCTGGTGACGAGGGCGGAGGGTCTTGCCCACATGAGCCTACCCTTGCTGGCTGCGCGTCAAGGAGCCAACCGCCTATCCCAGTGGCGCTCAGCTGGGGGCCATTCAGCCCCCGGGGACGTCTGGCAATGTCTGAGGACATTCTGGTTGTCCTAATGTTCATGAAGCCCCTCGCAGCCAATAACTAAAGTGGCCCCCGAATGTCAAAAACGCTGAGGTTGAGAAGCCCTGTTCTTGCTGCAGAAAGATGCTCAAACGATGGCAGGTCTCTGCCGCGAGGAGGGTTCGTGGTCGGTAAAAGCGACTGTGGGCACGGAGGGAGAGCAACGTCAGCCCTGGCCCGAGGCTGGGCTGGGAGGAGCCGAGGGCCTGACGGGAGACGTCTTCCTAGAGGGGCTGAGTCTGCAGGGGCGAGGGGTGGGAAGGGGTGATCAGCAGGGTGTCCAGGGGGCAGCGGAGCCAAGGGCAAGGGCGTGCGAGCGCCACAGCCGCTCAGCATTTCCCGAGAGAGCGTTTGAGGCAGTGGGCCTGGAGGTGCAGACAGGCCCTGTGTTACACCCTAAGGAGCGCGGAGTTTAGGAGGAGGGCGCTAGGGAGCCATCGAGGAACTGCGAGCAGTGGGAAGGGTTGTCATCAGATTTGCGTTTCCGTTAGATGAAAAGATGTTTGTTTTGCTTTTAGGGCCGCACCCGCGGCCTACGGAAGTTCCCAGGCTAGAGACTGAGTCAGAGCTGCACCTGCCATCCTACGCCAGAGCCACAGCAACGCCAGATCCGAGCTGTCTGTGACCTGCACTTCAGGGCAACGCCGGATCCTTAACACAGTGAGCGACTCCAGGGATCGAACCCACATCCTCATGGCTACTAGTTGGGCTCATTGCCACTGAGCTACAATGGGAACTCCTAGACGGAGAGGTTTCATGACTGTCCTCAGGGTCAGCCAGGAGGTCCTGAGACAACAGCCTTGTCCCCACTGGGCTGGAGCTGGTTTATTCGCACCTCCCCTTGGGCATCCCCAGGGACTGGTCTTTTTCGCTCGGCTCCGCATTTATCCTCCATCCACTTTCCAGGCGGCCAGGGAGCTGTGTGAAGACTCTGGCCCTTTGAGCCTCGCCCTCCAGGGTCATTGCCAGGGCCCACGCGATGGGAATGGACAGGTGGCGTCGTGAGGATGGAAACTGGTTCTTAGCCACCGAGGGGCCGGGCGTCCACTGCTCAGATGGTGGCCACGCTGGCCTTTTCCAGGGAGCAAAAGCAATTACATCATAGCCAGTTCAGCCCTCCTTCCAAGAGCTGGCCTGAGAGTTGCTGTGCCACTCTTGTTTTTTCAACCTGGGGTTAATTGGGGACTGCTGTATATTTAATAGGGAGCTTCGGAGACAAAGCCGTGTGGGGCTCTCTGTCGTTCGATAGTCCATTAGGCAGGGACTTAAGAGTAGAAATGGTCATACGAATCTCTGGAGGGAGAACTCATTAATGGGACGGTAAGTTCCAATTAGTGGCACGGCCCAAAAGGACCGCGGTGCAAAAAAAACACCGTCCGCAGCCCTTCTCCCAAAGGGGCCCCATTATCCAGCTGCCTGCCTCCCGCTGTGCAGACTCGGTCACAAACAACACAAACACCGGCTCTGAAAATCCATCTTTGTCATCCACGTTGTCGACCGCAAAAGGCAAAAAACCCTTCCAACCATTGAGAGAAAATAAGAAAGGCCACTGGCTTGCACCAGGCAATTTCTTCTCTCCATGAGAAAAAAGAAAGCCGCTGGGCGTGGCTCGGCCCGGGGTGTCTTTGTGTCCGCCGTGGGAAGCTCGGGGATCCCAGTTTGGGAGTAAAGGCGTGTCATCCAGGCATCGGGGGCCCCTGCGCTTCGCTTCTTTCTGCCGGAGCCTCTCAGGAAGGCACCGGGGGCGGCCGGAGTCTCCTCCCACCAGCTCCGCCAGGGAGGGCGCGGGGGAAGCTTGCTTGGCAGAGGAAAGGGACATTTCTCCCCGGGGAGGTCTCAAGGGGCACCGCCTTTGGGAAGGCGTGGTTTTAGCTTTCTCTGGAACGCAGGCAGGTCGTGGGCCATTCCAGCTGCCTGTGCTGGGCTTCAGAAAGAGGACCTCGATGCTCCTAGAGCCTGGTCCATTGCAGTCGCTGAACGCACACCTGAACGCGCGCACACACCCGCACACACGCTTGCGTGTTCGCCTGCACACAGGAGCGCGCCGCGGTGAAGGCAGTGGCTGTGCTGATATTTTTAGTACACTTTACCTTCCTTGGTCCCTAGAGCCCGTGATGTGGGTGGACCGGGTTATTATTGTCACTTTCGAGGCAAAGGAAGGGAGGTGCAGACAGGCCACTGGTTTACTGAGGCCTCGAACCTCGCGTCAGGAGGCCGTAATGCTGGGCTTTGCCGAGTTTTGAAACCGCGCAGGATTTTATGCTCTGTGCAGGCTTGCCTTTTAGGAAGCCTGCATTCTGCTAGGTGGAGAGTCGGGAGGAAAACACAGCCCCAGAAGATGTGAGCTTATTAGCAAACCAGGCTAAGGACCAGGCCTTGGGGCCAAGCAGACCGACTGTGGGCCCTGGACGCACGTGGACAGCCCCAGTTACCCTTTGAGCACAGTGGGGACCCCGCTCCTTTGGGTTGTGTAAGGTCTAAACAAGCTCATGGGCTTTTTCATCTGTTTTGTTTTCTTTTTAGGTCCACACTTGTGCATATGGAATTTCCCAGGCTAAGGGTCGAATCGGAGTTGCAGCTACTGGCCTACACCACAGCTTCAGCAACACCAGATCCAAACCACATCTGCGCTCTACTCCACAGCCACGCTGGATCCCTGAGCCACTGAGCGAGGCCAGGGATTGAACCCACACCCTCGCGGATACCAGTCAGGTTCGTTACCGCTGAGCTACAACGGGAACTCCTAAATAAGATGATGCTTAGGGATGAAAACTCAGGAAGCACCCCGGAAACTGGCTGTCCTTCCTCCTCTGTTGATTCGGAGAAAGTGACTCCAAGGACAGAAACTGGGAGTCACTCCTTCTGAGAGGCCCCGGCCCTCCCGCTGCCTGCGCCCCCATCACCCCATCGGTTTCCTTCAGCGATCTGATCACACGCACACTTCTTGCTCATTTGTTCACCGTGTACACTCGCTTCTCCAGCCCGGGCTCTGCAAGGACAGGGCTCTGCGAGGCTGGGTTTGGTTCTCTGCTGGGTCCCGGGGCGGACAACAGCGCTTATCCGTGGTCACCACTCCGCCATGACTCTGCTCCAGCAACTGTGTGAAGGAAGGAAGGCCGACCATGCCTCTGTTTTCCCGCCCCGAGCAGTGGCCACACCCTTCAAAGCTCTGTCTGCTGCTGCCCTCAGGCCCTTCCTGCATCTCCAGCCCAGCTCGCCGACCACAGCTGATGACAGCGCTGAAGGCACCGGGTCCCAGCGCTGGCGTGGCTGTGTGGCATCCTCCGCAAACTCTTCCTTCCTGTTTTTCAAAGGGGGAGGCTGGCGTTCGTGACCGCTATGGTCGCCTCCAAGGCCTGGCCATCTGTTCCCTTAAAGAACACTTGGGTTTAGGTTAAAACTGGGCAATGTGTTAAAATCCACTTTCTCACGCTCAGAGGGCAGAGGACTCTCGGCTGCAAATGTGACAAATTCTGAGAGAAGAGACTGCCTGTTTCGGCGGGCGCGTGTGCTCCCAGGCCTGAGCTGCTATGATATAGCCGTTTCTTGCCATATTTTAACTTGGCTCCCTCTCCGTCACGTGGCCATGATAATGGACAGTGAATATTACCATGACATTCTGAAATTATGTTTAGTGATGCAGCAGAAAAGGAAAATTAATTTCATTCATTGACAAGCTTGTCAATTTACTCATATTGACTTTTTGATGCCTGCACCACAGATGGCAAAGTTCACATACTATGAAATACATCATTATTAATATTGTCTCGAGCCATTGTAAGTCTTTGGGAGCTGAGAGATAGGGGGCCGTGTTTTCAGATCAGATAAGTGTTAAAGAATATAAGATCCTGCGCGTCTATATTTGTATTTTATATTAAAAACACTAAAGACATCTCAAATAAGTCGTCTTCGCTTCCCCCCCTCCCCTGCCCTGATCCAGTCAGTTGTCAAGTCTTGACGATTCCACTCCATATTTCTTAATTCTAGTCCTTTCTCTCCATCACTGCTGGCTTTGTCCTGTTTTAAGCCGGCATTGCTTTGTGCCTGGGACGACTGCAACAGCGCCCCCAAGAGGATTAATGCCTCTAGTTTCTCCCTCCCCCAAATCCGCCTTTCCCCTGCCTTCACGGCACCAAGGGCACCACTCCGCCACGGTAAAGCCTTTCTGCGGCTCCCATATGCCTTCGGATTACAGTCCGTTGACCAAGCGCCTCCACGGTCTGTTTTTAGCCTACCCCCCTTCCCATCCTTTTATGAACAGGTGGGTCCCTCCAAAGCTCTGGTTCTGCACCCGAATCTTGTGCACTGATTTGCTCAGAGACTCCTGAGCCCAGTCCTTGTAGATCCCAGTCCTGGGGGAGCCAAGCAACCGCATGTGAAGAAGAACCAGGGGTGAGCTGACGTGGTGGAGCCATTGTTCTGCCGATCCGATCAAAACCCAAGCTGCCCCTGTCCCTCATCCGTTCCTTCCACCATCCCTGTGCCAAGACCCCTTAACTCATGATCTCCCCATGTCCCAGCTGAAACGTACCCCCTCGTGAGGGCCTCTCCCGTCACCCCAGCTGAAAAGGCCCTCTTCTTTTTCCCACCCCACACAGCCCTTTAAGGTCTTATCAGATTAGACTTTTCGCTATTGTCCTTTCACTCCATTAACTGAAGCAGAAGCAGAGCCTCTGCCTCTCTCTTTCGGGGATTTCTTCTGGTTTTTGCACCCTGGCTGAATGGCCAGGTACTTCCATGGTGTTGACCTGAAGAATCTGAACTCAGGTTCTTCCATGGCCTCGATCTTAAGCAAGACCCTCGCTCAGGACTCTCTCTGTAGCCATCTCAACCTTCCTGTGGGAGGGAGAGGAGTCAGAGGCCCCCGGAGCAAGGCCCCTTGGGCTTCAGGCCTGTAATGGGGGGATTGCACACACATCAGCTTGGGACCCGAGGCCCAGGGGAGATCCAAGATCCTTGCCTTCAATTAAACACCTGCCCTCTTCTCTCCCAGCCCCGGGACCAGAGTCCAGGTGGGCTCCCCCTCCCCCTCCCACACTCACAGAGGATGTCAGGGTACCTCTCATCTGCAGTGCCTCTGCCAGTCTGGATCAAAGTGGCACCTGGAAAAGGCCTCCAAGTGTGGTCCTGTAGATCTGAATGGAGTCCAGTGAAATTTGGCACCTGGTTGGCTAATAGTGATGCAAAATGTTCTAAGAGGAGAAAGTGGCTCTGAACATCATTTATCCACGGATAAGGAGGACAGTTTACAGCAGCCCGGTGGGCATCAGGGATGGAACTGCATGTGGGTGGCCCCTGAGGCACAGCGTCGGGGGTGGAGGGGGCAGCGGCGCAGTGTCTCTGTCCGTGGTTCTGATCAACTGCCAGCCTCAGGTTCCGTTGCTTCTCTCTTGGTGCTGGTGACCCCCATGCCCACTTTCCCGGGAATTTCTAGCCTGATGGAGAGGCAGGGAAGGGATTAAGGGGCAACGACCTTCTCAGGATCACCCACATGCTCGGTACAGTAGACTCAGGTGTTTATCTTGACCCCTAGTCTGAAGTGGAGCCCCTGTGCTCCAGCCACGCTGATCCATCCTTCAAGATCCAGCCTGGGAGTTCCCATCGTGGCGCAGTGGTTAACGAACGAATCCGACTAGGAACCATGAGGTTGCGGGTTCGATCCCTGGCCTTGCTCAGTGGGTTAAGGATCCGGCATTGCCGTGAGCTGTGGTGAAGGTTGCAGATGCGGCTCGGATCCCGTGTTGCTGTGGCTGTGGCGCAGGCTGGCAGCTACAGCGCCTGCTGGACCCCTAGCCTGGGAACCTCCATATGCCGCGGGTGTAGCCCTAAAATGACAAAAAAGACAAAAAAAGAAAAAGATCCAGCCTGAATCTTCCCCAGAAGCTCTCCCGCGTCCAAGTAGAGCTGGTCATTCTAGCCTATGCTCCCTGAAAGTGTCACTTGTATTGCCTATCACTTTATATTGTGACGATGCACCTGTCAGGGGCTGGGCATTGTTTCTCTCGGTGCTCCAAGCATGGGCACCGACTGGGCCCTGAACAGACCAAAGGCTCAGAAGACGTGTGTTGGGTGGGTCAGCCTCTCTCCCCAGGGCTGACCACCTGCCCGGGCCCCGGGGTCATTTTCTCTCCACGTACTCGGCCACTCGCCTTGAAGATAACAGACCGTGGGGACCCTCCAGCAGCCACCTCACCGTCTGACCGCCCTGCTCCGCTCCCCTGGTTTCCAGATCCCTGCCCCTCCTCTGGCCTTGCAGGCCTGGCCTTGCCGGCCTTGGTCCCACGTGCTGTCAGGTGAAGTGAACTTTCCCTTTGCCCGAACGCATAGGGAATGGCACAGGAGGCTCTCGGAGGGGACCAGAATCTTCCTGAGGCCCCCATGGCTTCATCGAGGCGGAAATGTGACTCAAGTCTCGTCACTTCAATTAAGCTGGTAGTTTCAGTTTCCTTTTCTCTTTTCTTCTTTCCCTCCTCCCCCCCTTTTTATTTCCTTCCTTCCTTCCTTCCTTCCTTCCTTCCTTCCTTCCTTCCTTCCTTCTTTCCTTTCTTCCTTCCTTCTGGAAGTTCTAAGCGGCCGCTATCGTCTGGACCTCCGAAGAGGCCAGTTCCGTGCTGCTAGTAGGAAAGGCCTCGCTCCGCATGTCTGGTCTCTGCCGTGTTTCAGCTTCTCGATGTTTTCATACGGAGCTTCCCCTCCCCGACACCGCCCGCCACAGCCCTTCAGGCACCGTCACCGTGTGTAGGAACTCACAGCCCCATGCAGTGGGCCTGTGTGTCACCATTTTACAGATGGAAACTGGAGGGCGTCTAGGCTGAGTGACTCGCTCCAGGTCCGAGGCAGCGAGAACCGCAGAAAGGGCTTAAACCGGGGGCAGGCGGGCTCCCGCGAGGCTGCGTCCCCTTTGGCCCGAAATCCCTCATTACCGCCGGCCGGGGAACGTCTGGTCAGGTACCCAGAGCAACAGATCTTCATCAAGGAGCCCTCCCTGTGATTTATTTTTGTCTGAGCTTCCCAGGATATTTTTTTTCCCCTCCTTTCAAAATGCAGTCCTGCTGAATCCCCCCGAGGTCGTTAGCCTCAGCACAGGTTAAAAACAAAGTGTTTGCGTCCATCCACCTAATTGCACAGAAACCATCAAACCCTCATTACCACCAGCCTAATTATTTTGAAATCCAGCATATTATCCTGTTGGACAATTAGGCAGATGACAAGCTTTTACCCCACCTGCCCGGGGATGGGAGGTAAACCCGGGCGGGAGGGAGGTGGAGAGGAGGGGCCGCGGGCCTGTGTGGGTGGGGGCCTGTCTACACTCGCGGGTCTGAGACACGGGAGCCGGCAGGCACCCACCCCCCTGCTTCTGATTATTTTCTGTCCCCAACTTGCGAAGCCACTAACAAGAGATTCACCTTAATGAGCAGGGAGGATGGGACTTGACTGGTTGGAGGGGACGTTGTTATTGAGCTGGATCCTAATTGTCACCACTCAGCTTTCTGGGCATTAAAAAAAAAAAAAGAGCTTACCTGGGTGTGGTAAACAGACCTGCCTGGAAGATTTTCTAAGAAGGGTTTCAAACCCGAGTATGCGTTTTTCTCCCTGTGGCCTCCCTGCCTTATCACGCTAGTGAGGTTTTTTTTTTTCGTTTTGTTTTTTCGCCAATGCTGGGAGTGACACAGGGGACTGTCCTGGGGGCTGGGGGAGGAATTTGTCCAAGTGGCCATCTGAAATGCACCAGACAGGGCTCCCGCTGCGGCACGGTGGGTGAAGAATCCGACTGCAGTGGCTCGGGTGGCTGCCGAGGCACAGGTTCAACCCCCAGCCTGGGCGCAGTGGGTTGAAGGCCTTGGCGTTGCCACACCCGCGGCATAGGTCGAAGCTGAAGCCTGGTTTCAGTTCCTGGCCTGGGAACTTCCAGATGCTGTGGGTGTGGTCATTAAGATAGAAAGAAAGAAAGAAAGGAAGAAAGAAAGAAAGAAAGAAAGAAAGAAAGAAAGAAAGAAAGAAAGAAAGGAAGGAAGGAAGGAAGGAAGGGAGAAAGAAAGAGGAAGAAACAAGAAACAGAAGTTCACACGCATGACCTCATAGCTCATTATTCATGGGCCTCATGAAAGCCTCTGGGCGGAGGGCGAGGCGAGTTGCCTCTTTGTGCAGGTGTGTTCCTCTTGACCTTTAGGGACAGTCCTGGGGGCTGGGGGAGGACTTTGCCTGCCTGGTGGCCTGACCTCCATCCCTGGTGGCTTGGTGCTTAGGTAGGGCTGGCCAGTGCACATGAAGGCCGCGTAATGATTCTGCCGTTGGCTATGAGGCCAGGCTGCCTGGGTTCAAATCTTGGCTCTACTACTTGATAGCAACGTAGAGACTTGGGGGTGTTGCTTAAACTCTCTGTGCCTCAGTTTCCTCATCTGTAAAATGTAGAGAATAAGGATAAGTGACTCATTAAAGCATGACGTGGCTCCAATCCACAAAAATCACTGGAACAAAGGCAGAGGCGAGGCACGTGCCCAGGAAATGCAGCTCTTCCTGTCGTTGTTAATCCATCGCCTTCTGGCTCCTGGAGCTCTGCATGCTTAGTGCACGGCTCCGAGACAGAAGCATTTGCCTCTGCGGACAATCCTTTTTATTTATGAAACAAGAGGATTAGATGAAGTGTCCACCAAGCTCTCTTCCGTCCTACACTTTTCAGTTCTCTGTTGCATTTCCTTTTCTTTTGCTTTTTTATGCCCATGGACACCAAGCCCGGCTGTGCTGGTGGCAGGGCCCTGAAGGGTGGAGGTGCTGTCTGCGCTAAGTCCTGGAGGAGTCTGGCTGTTGGTCGGAGGGCAGGCGCACGGCTCAGGAGCGGGCTGCCGGGGTGAGACGGCGGTTCTCCTGACTCCAGCCGTGCTTGTTCCTTTCCACCAAGGGTTTCTTTCCTCCTCCCAAGGCCATGACTCCCTTCTGGAGGCGCTTGTGACCTGGCCCAGCAGGGAGTCACGAGAGCCTGAGATGTCACTTCACCAGGATGACTCAGGAAAGCAGGGGAGAGGATGTGCGGAGCCCGTGTTTGTGGGGGGTACTTTCAAGTTGGTGATGTTGGAGCACGATTAAGATGCAATGAGGGGGAGTTCCTGTTGTGGCTCAGTGGGTTAAGGGTCCAGCATTGCTGTGGCTGTAGCGTAGGCTGGAAGCTGCAGCTCCGATCTGACCCCTAGCCTGGGAACTTCCATATGCCACAAGTGTGGCCAGGGGGGAAGAAAATGCAGCCGGGGTACGGCTGGGTGCTAGGGAGGAAACTGCGCTCCGTGGAGCTGGTTCCAAGTGCAAGAAGCACAGCCGTGTGCAAGAACCCGCAGCACCTGCTACCGATGCTCCTGCCCAAGGGACCACAGAGCGCGGCCCTAGGGGCTGGTTCTTAGATGCAGCAAATGTCCCGCAAAGACCCGAACCTCCCCCATCTGGGTGCGTATTTTCCTAAGGAATCTCTTAGGAGCTGATCTAATGAGAGGAGGAATCAAAGACGGGCCTCAGCTTTCCTGGACCAGACGCAGGACGAGGGGCGGCAAAGCAGGAGAAAGGCGCCGCCTCTCTGAGGCTAATTAGCTCATTACCCGGGCCAGCGGCTTCCGGCCTCCTCGGCTCCCCTAAGCGGGGCTCAGCTGGACAGAGTCTCTGACCTGTGTCTCTAAGGCCCTTTGTTCAGTCCTCGCCCAGGAAACCACAAACACAGTCACCAGGTCCCCACCAGCGCCGGTCGCTGTGGCCCAGGATCAGCCGGAGGGGGGTCCCGTCCCCTGTCCCCTTCTGCCTCCTGCCAGCCCCAAGCCCTGGGCAAGCCCTTTCATGGGAACCTCTGTTTCTTATCCGTAAAGCAGAGACAAGTAGCGTTACTTACTTCGTGAGTTTCTGGGGCCACATACTGGGGGGCTGAAGACAGCACAGGTTCCTCGTCTCCTGCTGCTGCGGGCTGGGAGCCTGAGGTCAAGGGCTCGGCCGTGTTCCCTCTGAAGGCCGCGCTGGGGAAAGACGTGTTCCGAGCCTCCCTCCCCGTGTGCCTGTCTTCTCTGATCCAGATCGTTCCCTTTCATCCAGATACCAGCCCTGCTGGACCAGGGGCCCAGCTCCTCCTCTTATCTTGACCCTAACCTCTGCCATGACTCTATTTCTAAATAAGGTCCCCTTCTGAGTTTCTGGGAGTGAGAACTCAACACATGAACCTGGTTGGGGAGGGGACACAATTCAACCTATGGCATCCGCTTGTCAGGGACCCTCCAACTACCGACGGAGGTACTGGCATTGAAGTTACTTCTTTAAAAGGCCACTCGAATGGGACCTACGACTGGAGTTTCCCTCTCAAATACCTTTGAGAAGTGGTCACTCACCTTCTTCAAAACTTAAGGAATGCATCTTAGGGATGCGACTCTGAGAAGGGACAGATATGACTGGGGGCCTGGGGAGGACTCACGCTGCCTGGTTTCTAGACGTCCAGGAAGTGAGACAGGCCGAAGAGAAACGCCAGGGTAGACCCAAATCCCCGGGACGCTCCGGAGTGAGGAGGGAGCTGAGACGGGGCAGGGCTGACCGGCAGGGGAGGTGGTGTGTTGGGGAAAAGTGACTCTGGCTCGGATCGTCAGTGTCAGAAAGTGAGACCCGTGGACACGGGGAGGTCTCAACAAGGCTCCTTACTTCTGCAGAAGGGCGCGAGGTCTCAGAAAGCGCACGCGAAGATGGAAAGACCCTCCGTATTTAGCCCTAACGCAGGTGGTACACCTGTCCCCTTCCCACTGGTCGGGTCAGGACGCACATTCTTCTCTGTTGGCTAATTTGAAACAAATCGTTCCTGGGACAAGAGGGAAAGAGGGGAGGGGTGGAGGAGGGTGTCTCAGACGAAGCAGGAACAAAATGGAGCAACCCAGACTTCCTTTGAGAGAAAAGACGTGTGTTAATTCTCACAGGTGTGACCCTGGACCCACCAGGCAAAGGGGATGACAGAGAACACTGTTCCCTGGGCCGTAAGCGACATCCCGAGGATGGAGCAGTCCCCCGGTCATCATGTGACTGGAGGAGGCGCAGCTCACCTTGACCTTGAAGGACAATCCAGGTCAGTGGGCATAAAAGAGCCAGCACCCCAGCAAGGAAGCCAGGCACCCACAGCTCAGCCACATGTCACCAGCATCTATTGAGCATCTGCTGTTTGTCAAGCTCTGTGCAGGACCCTGGTTAGGGAGGCGTTTTTTGTTCCCTGAGGCTGCAGGAACAAAGTACCTCAAACTGGGCCATTGAAATGACAGAAGGTTACTGTCTTGCAGTTCTGGAGCCCGGAAGTTGCGATCGAGGCGTGTCAGCTGGGCTGGGCCTCTCTGGGGGCAGTGGGGGTCGCGCCCCGCTCCTGGCTCCTGGAGTGGCTGGCAGTGGCTGGTGTTCCTTGGTCCCTCCGCTTGTAGAAGCATCACCCCCCAGTCTCCGCCTTCATCTTCACGTCGCGTTTCCTCTGTGTGCTTCTCCGAGAACCACCTTCCCCGTTGATAAGGATGCAGTCACACCGGATTAGGGCCCGTGTTCACGGCCTCATCTTATCCAGATTACCCGCAAAGACCCTCGCTCCAGTAAGGTCACAGCTACAGGTACCCAGGGGAGGACGGCAGCTTCTTTTCGCGGGGCGAGAAGGGTACAATTCAACCCATAACAGAAAAGCAAATGCAGCTCTCAGCCATTACTAGAAGCTGAAAATCCTGTGGGCAGAGCGGAATGAGGGTTCAGAAAGGGGAATGCGGCCGCGCAAGCCGTAGATGAGAGAACTGATTCGCAAGCTCCGCCCACCAGGCTGAGCTCTTTGCCCGAGATCCCGGCGCCAAATGATGCTGCAGGTGCTCCTGCATCTCGCTCTTGTTTTGGCGCCCGTGGGCCTCCAAGAAGGGGCAGTTTCAAGAGGTGGGTTTCTTCCTTCCTGCCTGGCCGCTGCCGGCCCCGGGAGCTCTGCAGGGGATGAAGAGGGAGCCCTACCGGCCACCTCGTCCCTGTGCGACCTGCCACGGCCAGCCTGGCTCTGGGTTTTTCATCTGCACCTGTGGCCATTGTCCAGACCCAGGGTCAGGAGTTCCCCCGGTGACAACGGGATCTGTGGCGTGGGAGCCCTGGGACCCAGGTCCGGTCCCCTGCCCAGCACAGTGGGTTAAGGATCCGGCATCGCAACTGCCGCCACCGGGATCTGATTCCTGACCCGGGAGCTCCGTTTGTCCCAGGGAGGCCAAGAAAAGAAAAAGACAAAACAAACAAACAAACAGAACCCCTCAGGGTCAGAGTATAAGGGACTGAGGCTGACTGGCTAGTTGAGAAATTGCCTGGGGTTCCGTGAAGGAAGGCCTCAAGGGTCTCCCTCCACCCCCCCAAAAAAAACCAAACAAAAAACAACAACAACAACAAAAAAACGCCTTGCAAGCTGTTGAGTGGGGGGAAGAAAGAAAAAACTTTGTTTCAAAATAATCTTTATTACAGGGGATTATAAGAATTATTTCAATTACGCTGAAGCCTAGTCTTAAAAGAGAATAGTGTGGGTTTTCCTCTTCTGAGCAGGACTAGCTGTCACTGGGTGTGTTTCGTCACTTAGCTGCCGGACACGGGGAGTGTTTAGTGGCGACACAGGCTGATTTTTTTTCTTTCCTTCCCCTCCCACCTCCTCCTGTTTGTTTCCAAGACCAAAGCACAAGAAGCAGCAGAGAACGTAGGCTTTTGAGGCCCTGAGTCCTGGGTTCTAGAGGCAGCTCTCAACTCACCAGCAGGGGGACTTTCTGGGGCTTTTGGCGACTGTAGTGAGATATCCTGTGCCTCAGTTTCCACATCTGTAAAATGGGGATTAAACACCCACTTAGGGTCCTGGTGAGAATGAAGTGTGTCAGGTTCCTTAGAACAGATTCTGGCACAGAGCGGGCGCCTCGGATGTAAGTGCGAACTGCTGTAAACGAGACACTGCAAAAGAAGAGTGCCAAGCTTCTCTTTTGATTCCTAAGTTACTTTCCCGCCTGGAGACTAGGTCAGGCAGAGACCTGGTCAAAACTAACAGGGGAAGGAGCTGAAGGACTTGAGGTGGACACAGTGGCCTTCTGTGACACTCATCTGAAACAGCTCTCTTTTTATTCATTCGGTTGAGGGTCTCCTGTTTGCCAGCCTCTGTGTGGACGGATTCTGGAAGGTAAACTGCTGCAAGCCCCCCCGACGAGCATCTTGCTGAGCTTCCTTGTTTTTGCTCTAGTTTTTATTCTTGTGACACATGTGTGCATTTCAGAATCAAATCAGGAGTTCCCGTTGTGGCTCAGCGGAAACGGATCTGACTAGGAACCACGAGGTTGTGAGTTTGATCCCTGGCCTCGCTCAGTGGGTTAAGGACCTGGCGCTGCTGTGAGCTGTGGTGTAGGTCACAAACGCGGCTCGGATCCTGCATTGCTATGGCTGTGGTGTAGGCCAGCAGCTGTAGTGTAGCTCTGATTCTACCTCTAGCCTGGGAACCTCCATATGCCATGAGTGTGGCCCTAAAAAGCCGAAAAAAAAAAAAAAAAGGGAATCAAATCATTCTGCACGCTCATAGGGAGAAACAGTGGTTCCCTGTCCCGGCTCCTCAGACTTGATCTCTGCTCCCCAGAGGCAACCACTTTCATCTATTTTAAGAGCTTCTTCTGATATTTACCTCTCTAGTTCTAAAAATATGCCGTGTGTGTGTGTGTGTGCGTGTGTGTGTGTGTGTGTACATACAGCACATGGTTACAAAGGTGAGAGGGACCAGGACCAATGCTCACCAAGGCCTTCTCGGTGGGACTAATATATTCCCATTTTACAGATGGGGAGACAGAGGTTCGCGGAGGTTAGGTAACTTGCCCCAGATCGTGTATCTTAAATGCTGAGCTATCATGTGAACTGAACCCTCCCCTCCCACCGACCCGCTTCTCTGTCCAGGCCCCTTTGAGCTCATCTCCACGTCAGGAGGACCCCGCCCGGCCTCAGCACTGCTGGTTCTGCCACTCACTCTTTGCGTGGCCCCAGGCCAGCCCTGTGCTCCACCCGGTGGACCCAACCATGGTCCTTGGCACTTCAGGTTGTGGTGAAGGTTTTATATATTTATTTATTTTGGGGTGCCTTGCGGCATATGGAGCTCCTGGGCCAAGGATCGGATGCGAGCCACAGCTGTGAACTAAGCTGCAGCAGCGCCGGACCCACTGTACCAGGCCGGCCAGGGATCCAACCCGTGTCCCAGTGCTTCCAAACCACTGCCAATCCTGCTGTGCCCCAGCGGGAGCTCCTGCCGCGAAGATTTAATCACACCCAAGTCGGGGGTGAGCAGGGGGAGCAGCACTTGTTCCGAGTCTGCTGGGGGATGCCAGGCGAGTCACGGGCTCTTAGAAGCCACGGCATCCTCCTGTGTGGCTCCTGGCCCGCTCTCCAGTGAAGCGGTTGGTTCTCTAGTGGGCAAAACTGCCATTACCCGCTCCAGGAACCACCGTAATTCTGGGGACAGTGGGGACCTCGAAGTTGGCACTGTCTCTGTCTCATTTAGTCACTTCTGAGGCCCCTGACTGCAGGGCTTGAGAGGGTCCACTTTGGAAAGAAAGAACTTATACGGACAGTAAAACTGTGGTCTTGGCCCTGGGCTGGCGCTGCCCTTTTCCTGGGAATCCAGTTAGAGAGCCTCTCCCGGAATGTAGATCTCAGCCTCCCTGAGCCTCCTTGAAGTCATTTGGTCCACGTCCCTCTGTGGTCAGTGCCCGGGTCAGGAATAAAGATGACCGCAATCGTGGCCGTGATAACGACAGCCATGCTTGTTTACCAGGTGCCAGGTACTGCGCTTAGTGCTTCAAACACATTGACCCACACGGCTCTTCTCACACCAGCCCCGGGAGGCAGGTGCTCACGCCGCCCCTGGGTTACAGGTAAGCAAAGTGAGAGGCTGTGAGGGTGGGACCCTCTCCAGAAAGCCGTGCACTGACTCACTCTTTCGTGGAACTGGCATTTAAGTGGAGTTGGGCCTAAGTTTCTCACCACAAGCCAACTTTTATCTTTTATAACGCTGGTCTCTTTAAAAAATGCATTCAGGAGTTCCCGTTGTGGCTCAGTGGTTAACGAATCCAACTAGGAACCATGAGGTTGCAGGTTCGATCCCTGGCCTTGCTCAGTGGGTTAAGGATCCGGCGTTGCCGTGAGCTGTGGTGTAGGTTGCAGACGCAGCTCGGATCCCGCGTTGCTGTGGCTGTGGCTGTGGCGAAGGCTGGTGGCTACAGCTCCTGTTAGACCCCTAGCCTGGGAACCTCCATATGCCACGGGTGCGGCTCTAGATAAAGGCAAAAAGACAAAAAAAAATGCATTCATTTTTTAAATGTCAGAATGGACCATAAGTTCTAATTATTTTATTCGATGGTTTATAACCCGTTACTGTCACAATTCATTTCATTGCTCAACTGTCTGGAATTTGGCCACCGGCAGACCTTTCCAACTGCCTCCTGTATCCTTTTGACATCCTTTCATCTTTCTTTGAGCACTTTCTTACTTTTTGGCATATTAAAATGTTACAGGCTCATCTTACGCATTTCCTGCCCAGGCCCTGAGATCAGCCATTTCTCTGTGGTGCCTTGGTTCCTTTCAGTGGATAAGGGTATTTAGAAGCCAAGATCTGAGTGTACAAGTGCTTATTGCTTCTAGGACATCACTGATTCCAGGCTCTATCTGCCACTTTCTAAATGCTTCATGGAAAAGCAGAGACCACAGCCCATTCTGGTGTTGACAACGCTCAGTGCAGTGTGACTTAAATTTTACCATCAGAAAAGAAATCTCCCGAAGGGGTCATGAAGCCCCAAGACTCTCTTAATACCCCGATACTCATTTCTTCATGTTCAAGACTCACCAGAGGGTGTGAGCACATGCTTGTCATTCTCTGCTTCCAGCTGCTCTCAGAGACTCTGGACGTTCTAGAAGAAAGCAGGACGGGAGGGAAGCTTCCTGAAAAATGTCTGGGCTTGATCTGAGCCGGTTGCCTCCTCTGTCTTGGATGTTTTGCCGTCAGCTCTCTCCGCCACTCCTTTCCTCTCTCTCTCGTGGGTCCAAAGTTTTCCAGACTGTCTCTGGGACACAGCAGTAACAAGGCAGACACAGTCTTTGCGCTGAAGTGGCTGACATTCCAGTTGGGGAGCCAGGAAATCCAGAAGTAATTAGTAAATGAATGTCACAAATAGCAATGGGCCCTGGAGGGGAAAGGGTGGGGCCCCACCATGCAGAAAAAAGGAGGGAGTTGGGGGTGGAGAGCCAGTTTCATTTAGAGAATAGTCCAAGGAGATCTTTTTTTAAGGCAGAGACCTGGAGGTTGAGAGGGAGCCCCGGGGAAAGTGAGGGAAAAGCATTGCCAGCAGAGGGAAAGGCAATGTAAGGATGCTCAGAGGCAGGCGAGAGCTTAAGGCATCTCAGAGCAATGGACAGGAAGCTGGTGAGTGGGCGGGGAGGGACCCGGGCTGAGGACAGATTTACACAGATGGTCACCGCAGCAGTTTGGATTTGGACAGTGCAGAAACGCCCAGAATGGGGAAGCACATCTGGTAATTGAAAAGATGAAGAAAGTAATAATAAAGTGCTCATTCGCAGGCAGCCGCGATGAAGGGAATGGATGGTGGCCAGGAGGACCATATGCACTTGGCTAACGGAATTAATCATGTTCGGGACAGCACAAAGCAAGGACGACGGGCACAATAAAACATTTAAAGACGAGAGTGGATTTTAATTTTCGGAGTAGTCTAAAACAATATGATAATGATGATAGCCAAGTTGGCCCCGCGAATGTAAAATCCAAATAGGACACAAATTAAAGTCATAAATAATATTTAATTTGCTATACCAAGGCATTCTCAAAAGTCATATTGATGAAAAAAGTTATTAGAATGAATCAAATGAAGACTCTTGTATGTCTGGAATATTTAGTGGACTGGAGAAATGCTAGCGGGAAAAAAAAATCCATACCACTGTGTACGGATTGGAAATTGAATGAGAACATTATGATTTTTCAACTTGCATTTATCGAGCAAAGCACAGTCTGTATTTCCAGGGCCATTTAGCTAGATTAGAACAAATAAGAGAAGACTGATTCTTAAGAACTTGTGATTAATGACATGCAATTCCTTTAAAGTAGTTTTGTAAATACTCTTTCCTGAAGATATTTTGTGCTCTCATCTGTTACTGAGCCTCGAGCTAGAGGGCTTGAGGGACCTGGTTTTGCTGTCACCAACGGTTTCTGACGTGCACTGCAGTTTTTATGAACTTGGATCTTAAATTCAGGGAATGAACCTTGTACGTTGCAGGCCCAGAATTGGGAGAAGCCGTGAGAGGTGCAAAAAGAGAAAGATGGGTTGTGAAAGAACAGCTATTAATTTGTGAAAGATTACGTATGATTATGGGGAGTGTTGAGAAGAATGGCTAAAGGCGGAGGGCAAGGAGAGACGGAGTTAAGGCAAAAGGAGGGGTAATTACCACCAAGAAGAAGAAACACAACTAAATATGTCAGTGTGGGGGAGGGGCTGTCAGTCTGGATCAAGGTGTCCACCTGACAAGCCATGCTGCTCATGACTCTGTAAAAGAACCAGAAATGAACAAGAGGGTTTTTCGAAGACCATGTTGTGTTCTATTTCTGTGAATGGAACCACGGTGTTCTGGAAATGACACTGCGCGGCCCTGAATGAGCTTTCCCAGGCCCCAAACAGAAAGGAATCCAAACGCTTCATGCAAACCTGCACTGTGCCAATTGGGTGCTGCCAATCCTAGGAGACACTCTAACTGATTTTGCAGAGTCAGTGCGTCAAGAAGTGAAAACCAGTGGTGACCTGGGATCGGCCACTGATGGAAGATGACAGAAGGAAGGGAATGTGGGTATGTGTGTGACCGAGTCACTTTGCTGCACAGCAGAAATTGGCAGAACACTGCCAGTCGACTACACTTTAATAAGAAAAGTTATAAAAAACAGTGGTGGATCTTATTGTTAATTTTACGTATAGTGGCATATGTTAATCTTAAACTTCTTACTTATCCCTCCTTCCACTATCTGTCCCCTTTGGTCACCCTAAGTTTGTTTTCTATGTTTGTGAGTCTGT
The DNA here is from genome assembly GCA_004024745.2 of Catagonus wagneri. Classification (NCBI taxonomy): domain Eukaryota; kingdom Metazoa; phylum Chordata; class Mammalia; order Artiodactyla; family Tayassuidae; genus Catagonus; species Catagonus wagneri. Next base: position 8,446,439 of record PVHT021183632.1, read on the forward strand.
TTCTGCTTTGTAAGGAAGTATCCCTTTTTTTTTTTTTTTTAGATTCCACATATAAGTGATAACATATGATATTTGTCTTTAATGCAACATCGTAAACCTATTATACTTCAATTAAAAAAAACAATGGCGAGAAGCATCGACTTCATCTCCAGAGAGAGCGTCTTAGGGGATGTGACCACGGTGGCTGCCTCCGGGATGGCCGGATGGCTGCGACCTTCTCCGCGGTCATGAGCTGCCAGCAGGCTCTCATCAAGGGGGCCAGCTTTGGGCAGCCACAGCCCTTCCTCTTGTGTCATCATTTACTTGAAAATGGGGGCAGTTCTGGCTTTCTCCAACATCCCAAACGAGTCCTTCTTGGGCTCACTTCTGTCCTGGCCCGGGACCCATCAGTCAGCCAGCCCTGGCCCTTGCCGCCGGAGCCCCCTCCATCTGAGTGCCTCTTGCAGCCTCCCAACCCTGACTCCATCACTTCTCACCTGCTGACTGAAGTCGCCTCCTGGCTGGTCCGACTCCCGTCCTCTCATCCATCTTCTGAGAGGCAGCCCGAGTGATCTTTCTAAATTGCAAATCAGAGCCCATCAGTGTCCTCCTTGGAACCTCTTGAACGGCTCCCTAGGGCAGTGTTTTCAACCTTAAAAAAAAATGTCCTTATGTACTGGTTTGATAAATAATGGTGATATCTACTATTTATCAATAGTGACGATTCCTATTTATCAGGCACTTCGGTGTGCCCGGCCCTGTGCTTGCATCGATGCGTTTAACCCTCATCCTCTTGTGTCCCCATCGCGGAGGAGGAGGCACCTTTTGCTGGAAGTGACGGGCCGCAGCTGCCCCAGATCCAGTTCTCACTGGGGCTCTTCAGGTTTTCTACTGCACTGAGCTCTGGCCCGCCCCGGCATGTCCTGACATGCCTCCAGGGCACTGGGTCTCCCTCTGAGTGGGGGGCCTGCTCTCCTGCCCACACATCTATTGCATTCCTTTGGGGATCACTGCCCTGTGTCTGTAGGCTAGCCTCTAGCACCCTTCCTGTGGCTTATGAGGCCACCGATTGTCAGCCCAGGCTTCCGCTCCTGTCCATCCACTCTACCGGTCCTGCTCTCTGCCTTTCTGCTCTGGGCTTCCTTCCCTCGCCTCTTCTGATTCTTGCTTCTCCTCGAGACTCAGGGTCAGCATCACCGCTTCCAGGAAGTCCTCCCTCACAGCCCAGGTTGGATGAGGGACCCCACCTGAGCTGCACGCTCTGTCGCAGCATTCTCCAGCCAGCCGTGTTCTTTGTCTTTCTCCTCTAAACTGTGAGTTCTGAGAGAGTAGATCGTGTCCCATCAATTTATTATTTATTCATTCAACAAATATATACTGAGCACCTTTGTGTGACAGGCCCTGTGGCGGGCACTGCAGATACCGGAGTGACAAGATTAGACAAAACCACAGTCTTGTGGAAATTACGTTTGGAACAAAATGTTGAAATGGAAATTTGGGGCAAGATCCCAAGATGAAATAGGTCCTCCCTCCCAAAGAGCCTCCGGGGGCTGGAGCATGTGTCTCTGCAATGAACTTGCATGGCGTTGGGGTCAGCTGGCTTGACCTCCAAAACCAGCTCCGATGCTTAACCTGCTGTGTGCCCTGGGGGAACGCAGCTTCTCTGAGCTGTGGAGCAAACTTAAAGATTCGGAGGCAGCAGGGCTGCAGCGGGATGAAGAGGTCAGGGGTCACCTGGCACTTGGTTGGTGTGCAGTTGATGGAAGCCCCTTTACTGCCTCCCCCTCCCCCTTTCTGAGCCGGGTTTTCTTCAAGTCCTGGGTCTCTGGTTTGGTTTTGGGGGAGCAGGTGATCTCGTGGCATTCCTGAGCCCCCTGGGCCTGAATCTTCTGCACCTCCCCTGTCCCCCGTGGGGGGATCTGAGTGACTCTCTTAGGGGCTGTGCAGCAATTGACACACCTGCCATCCGTGTCCTAGGCTGCTTGTTTCCTTCACCATATCCAAAAGTGTGCTTTTATTCTGCTAAATTAGTAATAGGGTGAGAACTGAAGAGACTAATTTTTTGAAATCCATTAAAATAAAAAACACTCCAAACTAGAACCCACCGAGGTGTCTTTTAATGGGTAAATGGCTAAACAGATTGGTTCATTACACAATGGAATACTACTCAGCGATAAAAAGAAAAGACCCATCAAGATGCAGAGACATGGAGAAGCTTGAAAGGCATACTGCTAAGTGAAAGAAGCCAATCTGAAAAGGCTACAGACTGTCGGATTCCAACGGTACGACATTCTGGAAAAGGCAAGATTATGGAGACAGTAACAAGACCAGGGGTGGCCAGAGCTGGAGAAAGTGCGGGCTGAATTGATGGAGCACCAGAGATTTTTAGAACAGTAAACCTATTCTGTAAAACATTACAGAATATGGTGGATATGTGTCATTATTCGTTTGTCAGAACCCACGCAATGGATAACACCAAGACTGAGCCCTAATAACAGCTATGGACTTTAGTTAATAATAATGCGTCGGTATTGGTTCATCAGTTGTAGCAAGTATAGTTGTGACACTGAAGCAAAATGTTAATTAAAGGAGAAATTTGGGGAGGTCCGTTGTGGCTCAGTGGTTAACGAATCCGACTAGGAACCACAAGGTTGCGGGTTCGATCCCAGGCCTTGCTCAGTGGGTTAAGGATCCGGCGTTGCTGTCAGCTGTGGTGTAGGTTGCAGTGGCTGTGGTGCAGGCCGGCAGCTCCAGCTTTGGCTAGACCCCTAGCCTGGGAACCTCCATATGCCGCGGGTGCGGCCCTAGATAAGGCAAAAAGGCAAAAAAAGGGGTGAAATTGGGGGGAGATTCAGGGGGAACCGTCTGTACTTTGCTCTCAATTTTTATCCTAGAAAATAAAATCTATTAAAACAATTTTTAAAAGAAAAAAGAGAGACTCATTAGGGAGAACACAAATCTCATGTCATGAGACACTGAGAGCGCTCTGTTGAGATTTCGGGTCAGAAATCTTGAGCTGCAGAGGAACGCAGCCAGCAGAGGCCCGGTCGTGCCCTTCTCAATTACGTTTGCAGCCAGAGCTTCAAATTCTGGAACCAGTTCCAGCCTTGGCCGGAGTCCCCCGCAGGGTGTTCAGAGCAGCGTTGTGCGGTAGAAACATAGAGCGAGTCACATTTGGGTCAATTCCTTGTAGCCACGTTAAAAAAAAAAAAGTGAAATAAATCTTAGTGATATGTTTTTTTAATTTGATAGTCCAAAATATTATCCTTTCAATCTGGGTAGTCAATATAAAAATGGTTAATGAGATACTTTACATGGGTTCTTTTTTGCTGTTGTTGTTCCTAGTCTTTGAAATCTGCTAAGAATGTACCACTCACATCCTGATTTGGGCTGGCCGTATATCAAGTGCTTAAGCCTTCTGCAGCCCGAGGCTTCTGCTGTGGACCGCAAAGCTTAGATGGTCACAGGACAGAACCCAGGCTGAGTTCCGGGAGGAAAGAGCTCACCAGCTCCTCCCCTTCTTTGTTGCTTCCCACAGTGAGGGTGTGCCAATTAAAATTTAATTTTGAGGAGTTCCCTTCATGGCGCAGCAGACACGAATCCAACCAGGAACCATGAAGTTGCGGGTTCGGTCCCTGGCCTCGCTCAGTGGGTCAAGGATCCGGCGTTGCCATGAGCTGTGGTGTAGGTCGCAGATGTGGTTCAGATCTGGCATTACTGTGGCTGTGGTGTAGGCATCAACTGCAGCTCCAATTTGACCCCTAGCCTGGGAACTTCTATATGCCGCAGGTGTGGCCCTAAAAAGCCAAAAGCCAAAAAAAAAAATGATAATTTTGAGAGCTGCTCCCTTTTGAAAACTCCTCGGGACCAAGGGTCTGTGCTTAGCTCCTTTCCCCGCCTTCCTTTCTTTGCTTCTCTGGGAGGGCATTAAATGCAGGAGAAATTGGGGCCACATGCAGCTGTGGCCTCTCTGCCCCACACAAAACTCTTGTGAGGAAGCTTCTCCTGGCAGCCTCACCAGAATGAAATGGAGCACGTTAGCCTGTGGCCCTTTCTAAGACAAGGCGAGTGTGTGTGAACCGAAGCCTCTGCCGCTTCTCTATTCCTGTGCCCATGGCAGGCATCAATAATCGATTTCTGCTTTCCAGTGCGGCTTCTCTCTGAATCTTCCTCTGCTTTCGTTCCACATCCTACTGTAGGCAGACAGTCCATGCGGACTGGAGACAGCCCCAGCCTAACCCCAGCTTCCTCTCTCTACTTCAGGACGTGGCCCCCGCTGATCTTTCCAACTTCACTTCTCATTACTCCCTTTCCTCCGTGGGCTTCACATTTCAGCAGCATCGAATGATGTTCCTTCTTTTGTGCACACAGGGGTGCTCCATATGGATGGGCAGGTTGCTCACTGTGCAAGGGCCCCCGGCCAAGGGGTGAGTAGAGCACAACAAACAGCCCGACGCCCACTTGCCGAGCTGTACCGCTAGACTGAGGTGACACGCAGCTGGGCTAGGGGTGCCTTTGTCTAGTTTGCATCCTATGAGCTAGTAGTGGCCTGCGACCTTCAGTGTCCAGGCCTTTGCCTGTGCTGTTCCCGCTGCCTCGGATGCCTGTCCCCTACCATTCTGTCCTCTTTGAAGTCCTGTTCCAGTTCCTCAAACCCGTCCAGGTCTGATGGAAAAGCACGCTAACTTCCCGGGGCTCAGCTCCGTCGTTCTTATAGAACTCTGTGGGGGCAGTTGTTGTCCACGTGGAACAGTGAACTTGAGCTTGGAGGCTGTGTCTGATTGTCCCCTCAGGGCCCATCTGGGGGCCTGGCAGAAGCGCACTGAGGTTGACTTGACATCAGCCTGTGGTCTGTGCACCTGGATGCAGCCCCCCACGGCTTTGCGGGGGTTTCAGACTCTGCAGACCAGAAAGTACGTTTTCCTGGGCAGAGGCTCTGGTGCTGTCATTGGATTTTCAGGCAGCTCCTCATCTAAAAAGCCAGAGAGGCCCGGGACAGAGAAGCGAGCTGAATGGAGTCATGGTGGGTCCTGGGCTTTGGGGGAACCTGGCCTCGTGGGGCCTGCCAGCCTCTCAGTGTTACCTGCTTGGACACAGAGCAGGGGTCAGGCTGGCTGAGCTGGCCTGGTGGGTGCCGTGGTCCACCCTCGGGGGTCCTGTGACCCCAGGCCCAAGGGCAGGGGAGGCGGGCCGTGCGGGGTGAATGCAGGAGGGCCCAGGTCGCCTCCACGCTGCCTGCCTTCCTCGCCACGCCACAGAAAGAGCTTGGGGGGAAACGCATTCCTCAATAAATAATAAATACGGGCAGGAAAAATAACATAGAAAGCGCTTGCCTTGTTCAGGACTTTTGACAAGCCTGCTCTGCTAGCTCCGCGCTCGCTCTGTCTCTCCCAATTATTGCCTCCTCCTTCCACGTGTTGCCATAGAAGCGCTAAGTCAACTCACCGGCAGCAGCAACTGTTGCTGGAAAGTTCTCAGCACCCGCCACCCAGCTCCTTGCAGCTGTCCACAGACAAGCAGCTGCGGGAACTGGTCCTTCCCAGGGAATATTCCCCTGCCCCCCCCATCAGGGCAGAGGGAGGGGTGTCGTCCCTTTAGGTTCACGTCCTGTCCCCGCTTCCTCTACCAGCTTGGCAGGTCACTGGAGCTCACTGCGCCTCCATCTCCTTCTCTGCAAATCACAGACGGCGATGGACCTGACCTCGGGCGGCGTTGAGGAGATCGAGCACACGATGCTTGGGTCCACTGTGAGCGCGCAGGCAAAGCTGGTGATGGTTGTTAGCATGGTGATTGGGCCTGGAAAGGAGAGGGAGGCTATTTCCTCTGCACCGAGGGTGCCTGCCAGGGGAGGGGCTGAAGCCAGGGTACCGGCAGGCTGAGCTCTCCAGTGTTTCTGGCTGAACCACTGCCCCTCGGCGGCCCTCGGGGTTTGCTCATCTGCTCATCGGGCAGCTTGCTCTGTTGGGACATTTCCCAGGTCGACTCTTTGAGTGCCTAGGGAGGTGTGGGCCTGGGAGCGCACTGCCAGCTTTGTCATTGGAGGACATGTGTTCCAGCGATGGGGACAGAGGCCTGAGAGAACAGAATCCAGCCCGCCATGCGCACTGTCACCCCTGCCCCAGCAAGGGTCTCACCACACCCCTCCCGGCCCCCTCCTCTCTGCAGGCTGAGTCTTGCCTCCTGGCCTCTGTCCGGCTGCCCTCCGCCCCTCAACGCGCCTCCTCCAGCCACAGCCCCCAACACTTTGTCAGATTCCACTCCCCCAGGGAGCCTGTGTCAGCCAGGGTCCGACCAGCAGGTGGAAACACACAAGCTGTTTCAACAGCACAAACCTGACTCTAAGGTTCCGCTTCGCACCTGTTAGCATGGCTGTGATCGGAGATACAGAAAACAAGTGTTGGCGAATGTAGAGAAATCAGCTACATCCTGTGCATCGCTAAAGGGGAGGTGAAATGCTACAGCCGCTACGGAAAATGTTACCGCAGTTCCTCACAAAAGTAAACACAGAATTATCATATGACCCAGCAATTCCACTTCTTGGTATATCCCCCAAAGAGAGCAGAGCCTCAAACAGATATTTGTACACCTATGTTCAGAGCCGATTATTATTATTATTATTATTTGCTTTTTAGAGTTGCACCTGCGGCCTATGGAGGTTCCCAGGCTAGGGGCCAAATCGGAGCTGTAGCCGCTGGCCTATGCCATAGCCATAGCAATATAGGTTCTGAGCTACGTCTGTGACCTACACTGAAGCTCATGGCAGTCCTGGATCCTTAGCCCACTGAGTGAGCCCAGGGATCAAACCCTCATCCCCATGGATCCTAGTTGGGATTGTCAACTGCTCAGCCACGACGGGAAACCCCAGAGCAGCCTTATTTAAAGTAGCCCAAAGGTGGACGCAACCTAAGTGTCCATCAACGGATCAACAAAACAAGGGAATATTATTCAGCCAGAGAAAGGAAGGAAATTTGGACACGTGCTCTAATATAGATGAACCTTGAGGACATTATGCTAAATAAAAACAGGCCAGTTACAAAATAACAAATATTGTGTGATTTTACTTCTATCAAGTACCCGGAGTAGTCAAACTCAGAGAGACAGAAAGCAGAATGGTGATGGCCAGGGGCCGGGCAGAGGCGGGCAGAGGCGGGGAAGGGAATTACGGCTGAAGGGCAACAGAGTTTCAGTTCTGCGAGATGGAAAAGTTCCGGGGATGGGAAGTTTCTGTAGTGACTCATCAGTAATAAGCCCGACTAGTATCCATGAGGACGTGGGATCGATCCCAGGCCCTGCTCAGCGGGTTCAGGATCCGGCATTGCCGTGAGCTGTGGTATAGGTCGCAGATGTGGCTTGGATCCTGCATTGCTGTGGCTGTGGCTGTGGCTGTGGCTGGCAGCTGTAGCTCCGATTTAACCCTTAGCCTGGGAACCTCCATATGCCGCGGGTATGGCCCTAAAAAGCATTAAAAATAAATTCTGGGGATGGATGGTGGTGGAGGGTTGAACAACAGTGTGGATGTGCTGAACGCCCCTGAACTGTGCGCTTAAAAATAGTTAAAATGGTTGGAGTTCCCTTCGTGCCTCAGCGGAAACGAATCCGACTAGGAACCATGAGGTTGCAGGTTCGATCCCTGGCCTTGCTCAGTGGGTTAAGGATCCGGAGTTGCCGTGAGCTGGGGTGTAGGCTGCAGACGCGGCTCGGATCCCGCGTTGCTGTGGCTGTGGCTGTGGCCGGCGGCTGTAGCTCTGATTGGACCCCTAGCCTGGGAACCTCCATATGCCGCGGGTGCGGCTCTAGATAAAGGCAAAAAGACAAAAAAAAAATAGTTAAAATGGTAAAGGTTCTGTATATTTTAGTACAATTACAAATGAAGGAGTGTTAACTGGCTGTGAGATTGTTTCTCGGGTCATTGGAAAGCGCACTACGAATCCTGGGATCAGAAGGCAGCCCCCGGGGCTGGGGAGGAAGAGGTGGGAGTCAGCAGCACTCAGGAGGCTGGGGGGCGGATGCTGCTTGCAGGGCTGGGGTCTCCGAGGGGGGAAGTGACCAGCCATCCCAGTTTGCCCAGAACGGAGGAGGGGCTTCAGGGATGTGGGGCTTTCAGAGCTAACGCTTGGTGTCCCCAGCCTGGGGCCCCGGAGAGCTGGTGCAATAAATGCTGAAAGAAGTGCCAACTGGAAAGCACCTTTGCTGTGAGTTTGAGGGTGGGGCGAGGAAACCCAGGATGCTGCTCAGAGGACCAGGTTGGGGACAGCAAGCACCGGTCTCCCGTTCTCTCTCTGTGCCCAATGGGGAGCTGCAGGCAAAGCCAACCTGCCCTTTGCGGGAGCGCGGCCCCCCATCCCAGAGCAAAGAGGAGGATGCGGGCTGGAGTGAGGGGTGTCTGTCAATCCTCCCCGACTCCTCTGATCCCCACGGGCTCCTTTCCAAGATCAAGGCTGCCCAGCTTGGCTCATACTCACTTGCCAACCATTTTAGGTGTCACCCTACCCAGTACTGGCTCCTGTCATGCCCCACTTGGACTCTACCATTTCTGAGGGTGGGCTGGGCCTAGGCCTGATTCATTTTTTTTTATAAGTCCAATAATAAAAATATAAATTACCTATCATATGCTGGTCCCTGCAGTGAGGTTTTCCTACTTCACAGCATTCAGTTCTTGCTGCAACTCTACCCCCACTTCGCAGTTGAGGATACATTGCTCAGAGACAGTAAGTGACTTGCTGTAGGTCACACAGCCTTGGCAGAGTCTGAAAGGATGCGCGGGCCTACCTCTCTGGGGCCTCACATCCCACCGTGTCCCACGGTTGCAGGAACTCGGCCTGTGTTCACCGGCACCCAGTAGACACCGAGACAGAATTTTGGGAGAAGGAGAAAAGGAAATAGCTTTATTGCTTTGCCAGGAAAAGGAGGATCGCAGCAGGCTCATGCCTTAAAGACTGTGCCCCCCTCTTAGGAGAGATTGGGAGGCGGTTTTATAGTTTGGGGAGTGAAAACTAGGGCTGCAGAGAAGGATCAGGGTAGAGGCCAGCTTGCATTGTTTTCAAAGCCAGTGATCAGTGGCCTGGAGTCTTCTTTCCGGACTAAAGGACGCTTCATTAACATTTTCCATTCCTTGGGGGTTTTAGTTCTGCGAAGAACTCAAAGATACTGTTATCTATATTCCCCGAGGAGGGGCCAGGCCCCTGCCCCCAAACTGCACTATTGTCTCTTGACTGCCCCCTCCCGTCTCTGCATCCCCTCCCTTCCCTGATTAGCAACAGTTTGAACCTGCCCTTTGGAATCCAGGGAAGGTCGCGGAGGCTGGAGTTTACTCCCTAAAAACAAGAAATGGGGGATCCGGAAAGGCTTGTGTGCCCAGGAGAAGCCCACGGGCCCTGCTCGGCTTCACCGCTGGCACCGGGCACTTAGCAGCCGTCCTGTCTCACGTCCTGGTTACAGGACTGGGGAAGGCCTCCTGCCCTTCTTCCTCTTGGAGGGGAGGGTGACCACTTCCAGAACCCTCCCCTCAGGAGTCAGCCTGAGCGGGGAGGGTGGAGTTGCTGAAGTCGTGTTCGAGTCTTTTCACCCCTGCGACCCCATGGCAGCCCCTGGTGAGAATTCAGCTCCAGGAAGGAGAGAGAACACAGGCGAGGCCGCTCTGAGTTGCACAGAAAAATAACCATTTCTGAGTTGCAAAGGTTTTCTTTTTCTTTTCTTATTAGCTGAATGCTGGAGCTATGGGAGCCTGTCCTGGACAGGGTGCCGGGGTCCCAAGGGTTGGCAGGGAAACTGAAGGGAGAGAAAGAGAAAGGGAGAGAGGTGAGAGGCGTTGTGTATAAAAATGACAGATGCCCCGGTGTAAAGGGCGACAATTTGCCTACACGGTGAAATGTTCTGTCAAGACATCAGGGTATTTGGGGACCCGAATTCAGAGAGGAGGTGTTTGAAAATGGAGGCAGCCGGGAGCCCCTCGCTGGCCTCAGAGCTCCAGAAGTGATGTTTTGTAATTTTGCCTTATGATCTGTGAGGGTTTATCACGGCGCTAATCGGCCTAATGATGACGGGAACTCAGTCATTCCCACTTAGATGCCAGGTTTTAAGTAATAACAGGCACGCAGCAGGCCCTGGGCTGTGCGCTGGGAGGACCTGGGGGTGATGGGCCCTCTGCGAGCTTCTGCTAAATGAGCTCGGCTCCTGCCGGGCCCCGCAGCTCTTCTGGGCTGCGAACAGCCCCCCACAGGCCCCTTCCCGCCGCCTCTGCCTCCCGGTCCCCAGCCCGAGGGGAGGAAAGGACCGCGTCCCCGGGCGCATCCATCCTCCCGCGCCCGCCCCGGTCCTCGGCGACCGCGGGGGCCGCACGGCTGCTGTCCAGCCTCGCGCGCGCTCCTGGGAGTTGCCACCCTTAATGGGAAAATTTAAAACCCGTGTTTATCATAATGCCCTTGTTCCCATGGACACCGGCGGAGCGCCGGGCGCTCCGCACGCGGGTACCACTGGGCGGAGCGGCCCCGGCAAGATGGCATTTCCACCCACATCAACAGATCATTTCACCACAGCTCAAGGCGTCGTAAATCGGACTTATAGCTCGGCTGCTGGCATAAATAAGCCCCTTTGATGGTTAGTGGAAGACGTTATGACACTCCAGGGTACAGGAGGGGACATTGGCACTGTCATTTTTTTTCTCCAGCCCTGGCACCCTGGAGCCTGTGATCTTTCTGAAGATTCAGGGCACGCGCTCTTCATTACGGCTTGGGCACCAGGGACTTGTTTTTTTTGCAAGATTAATGAGCGCCACGGAAATTCTCCAGCGCATCTCGATAATTAAGTCTTTGTTTATCAAAAAACAAGTTATATTAGGAGCAGAAAATTCGCAGTAATTATTCATAATTCTAACAATTCAAGTATAGCTACCTCATTTGCCTGGGTAATTCTGCTTTTTAATTTCTTGCATACATTTGCATATTAATTTTGCCCGTCGGCTGCAGCAGGCTTGACAGTTTGCTACTATGTGATGGTTTTCACAGGGGTGCGACTCAGTTGGGTGGCATTTCGACTGGGTGCAATGATAAATTATGAATTTTCTAATTTGCTGCATAATGAAGTAACCCCTTCCAACCCAATTAAAAAGAATCACCAGGATCTTTTTTTTTTTTTTTGGTAAATGTATATTTTCCAGGTATTTTGCCTCTCTTTTTTTAGCCATTTACAAACAAGGTATATATATTTTTTTCCCTTGAAAGAAAAAAAGTCAATGCTTGCGTTTGTAGGCTTTTTAGATGACTTTTTCTACATCAAAGGCGACTCGGGACCTGGCTTCTCCCGAGGGTATTCAGACCTGCGGTTGGCCACTCTTAGCCTGCCTGGCCAGCACAGGTGTCTCGTTCCATGGGCAAGTTTGTGTTGCATTTGGGTGACAGCGATGTCTGTGGTGACGGGAGGCTGACGCCTGCAGAAGCTTAGTGGACTGGTGTCCACGGCCAAGTTAGAGAAACATGCAGTTTCCGGGACAGAAAGCAGTGGCTGGTGAGGGCGTTTTGTTATCCACACCAGGCCTGCTGAGTGGAGCAGAAAGTCAGGCAGCAGACAAGTGCCTTTTTGCCCTTCCAGATGGTTCTGGTGTAATGCAGATAATATCTTTGAATGGTGAAAAAAAAAATCTTTGTACAATCTTGCTGCAATTCTGGTGTAAAACAATCCTTGCAAGTGGCCAGATTTTTGCTCAGTTTAGCTTTGCTGGGACAATTCTTAGCATCGGGCTGTGTAGCTGGAGCAAGGGCCTGAGAGACCTCTGGTCATCTTGCCGTGGCAGGATTGTCCCTTTACGGAGCAGATACAGGGAACACAGCTCATGTGAGCTCAGGCATAGCACCTGCTGTGGAACCCTCCACTCACTGTCAAGTACATTATCAGATGCAGGCCTGATCCCTGAGCAAAGTGGACCACCCCAGACCGGACCCTTGGAGCTTCTGGGTTATCAGGAAACACAAAGACTAGCTTAGATTCCTTTGTACAATATTCCCATGAAAGGGATGTCGAGACTTCCCTTGCATTCCTCCAGTGATGGGGGACTTACTGCTTTCCTGTGCAGTCCTCTCTGTCTTGAGATAGTTCTGCTTTGCTAGAAATCACTGTCAAATATGCTTCCTTGTAACTTCTCCCCGCTGGCCCTCTTTTCCTGCTCGTCTCATGCAATATTATGCTTTATCTCTTGTTCTCTAGAGGTTTATATACTTTCATTTTTTGTTAATGGCCACACCAGTGGCATGTGGAAGTTCTCTGGGCAGGTGATTGAACCCATGCACCTGCAGCAACTCGAACCACTGCAGCGCTAACACTTAACCCACTGTGCCACAGCGGGAACTCCTAGATAACTCTTCTTTTTAGCCAGACCCTGAAGCCCTTGGGGTCACATGCTGGCTTACACTTTTCTGAACTGTCCCAGGCCTCATGTAGGGCTGGTTTCACAGTAGGTGCTAAAATTTCCTGGTGATGATTTAAGCATATACACAAATTCATTGCGAAAGTCAGTCAGTCCAGAGACTTCCATAGGACAGTGGCAACGGGCGGTATTAGGATGCAGCCTCACAGAATGGGGCCAGGATTAGCCTCGAACAAAGCAGCCCCGTTCTCCTCAAGGCTCCACCGTGAACCACGAGCCTCTTCTACACTATCCTCTCTTGCTTATTTGGAGGTTGCAGTATTTATCTTTTCAGCCAGACTATGCGCTCGTTAAGACCTAAGAGCCATCCTCGATACATAGTGTTGGAAAATGCAAGCATCAGGTCCGCCACTGGCTACACAGTCTGCATCCAGTTTGGCCTTTTTTTTAGCTGCAAGAGGGTCTCCTAGTGTTTACTCAATAGGTGTGAACTGAACTTGAACTGTGAGTGGCTCCCATGCTTTCGCAGGTGAGGAGGCCGGGGCCTAGTTTCCGCCTTCGGGGAGCTTCCTGGGTTTGCTCACAGCAGAGGCTGGGTTTCCCGCACTGTGTACCATGGAGCCCTGGGCTTCCATGGGGGCATCTCAGGAGAGAATTTTAATGGCCACCTGTATTCAAAAGCTAATGAAGCAGTTATCAAGTGTTAACTATGTCCAGCACTGTTCTAAACACTAAATTAACTAACCGATGAGGTACTATTATCCCCCATTTCAAAGGAGAAAGCTGAGGAAGGGTTGCCAGACTGAATACCCAATTAAACCCGAATCTCAGATAAATGAGGCTTTTAAAAGTGTAAGTATAACCCAAATAGGGAATGGGACATACTTATACTGAAGTTCTCACCATTGTTTATCTTAAGTTCATTTTTTTCTTTTTCCCTTTTTATGGCCGCTCCGGTGGCATACGGACACATTCCCAGGCTAGGGGTAGAATCAGAGCTACAGCTGCCGGCCTACAGCACAGCCACAGCAACGCAGGATCCGAGCCGCGTCTGTGACCTACACCACAGCTCACAGCAGTGCCAGATCCTTAACCCGCTGAGCGAGGCCAGGGATAGAATTTGCATCCTCCCGGACACTGTGGCTCTTAACCTGATGAGCCACAACAGGAACTCCTATCTGAAGTTTAAATATAACTGAGCATAGCGCAGGGAATTCTACCTAATGTTCTGTGATCACCTCTATGGGAAAAGAAACTGAAAAAGAATCGACGTGTGTAAATGTATGACCGGATCCACTTCACCGAGCGGGAGAAATTACCACCACATTGTAAACCAACTACTCTTCAAGAAAACTTAAAGAAGTATAGCTGGGCATCCTGTATTTTTATTTGCTTAATCTGGTAACTCTAAATGAAGGCCCAGAGAGGTTTGGTCATTTATCTAAAGAACCACAGCTAGCGAGTGGTTTCAAAATCTGCCCTCTTAAATCTCCCCGCTACGCTGCCTCTGTAAATTCACTACGTATATCACTTGAACAAACAAGGTATTAAAAAAAGGCCCAACTCAATACCTAGGCATAGAATAGGCCCTCCATAAATGCTGGCTTCCTTCCCTCCTGTCTGATTCATGGGACTCCAATTAACTCCTTCTCCAGACTGTCCTCACCTCTGCTCCCAAGTTATCACCATTTTTTTTTTTTTGCCACAGTGAACTGACACCTGTACTTTTATTTATTCAAGTACTTGTTTTAACAAAGTGCGCGGTTCTTTCATTTTATACTTGTTGACTTAAAAGAGAATTTTTATTATACTGTCATAAGTGGAAAAATCAAGGTGATTCCGTGCCGTAGATTCAAGATTAAAGGTAACCTTAAAATGGACAATGAAAATACGTGACATATTTTTATTTTACTCTAAGAGTCAGGCTCCAAGGATTCTCTTTGTTAAACAGGGAGATTTGCAAACATCACAAAGGCGTGAAAACCACCCCAGCACCTACCAGAGACTTTCTGCTGGATGTATCAGAAAGGATGAAAGGTAATCAGCAGGTTAAAAATCATCATTACTTGGCATTTGCTTGTAGATCCAGTTTGACCTTATATATCCCAACACACTGCGGAACTGACAGCAACAGTGACAACCTAAATCGTCTTATACTCCAGCTTCACAAAGATATGTCGCCTGCTCTGGGTGAAATACTGAATTCACGACCAGAACCAGGACAGGGAGTTACTGACAAACGAGCACCAAAACAATGGTCCGGGGCCACTTTCTTGTTCAGAAAGCTGGTGACCCACCCAGGCAGAGTCGTTGCGTTCCGAGGGCGGCCTCCGCCTTCCAGACCCGACCCAGTGCAGCTGGCAAACCCCACCAGGACCCGGAGGAGCTGATGGCGTCCAGGGAGCACCGAGCTTCACTTTTAGGCCGTTGTGGTTCCTTCCAGCTCTGTGGTTCTACCAGCCAGGTGAAGTTCCCACCCCTAAGCCAACTTGACCGTAAACCTGCAGCTGCCCCCGGATGGTAATTTTCATCCTTCGGGAGGGAGGCGTCAGGCTGAGAATGGCAACCTCACACGGTTTGCGTCTCTTGGTTCCAATTTCCTGGCCCTCCAACGGGAGGTCACGGTTTACCAGTGGCCTCCAAGCCTCGCACGGTCTGCCTCCAAGCCCTTCATATTTCTTTTCTGTATTTTTTTTTTTTTTTTTTTTACCAGCTTTGGGGGACAAATTTCAGAATCAGAGTATCATTACCACCTGCAGCTTCTACCTTTGAATTTAAATAGAGGCAGGTTTACCTGCCCTTTCCTAATCCTAAGCGTGAACATCTTTGGGTTCTTCGCATAGATTTTTTTGTTTGTTTTTTTGTTTAGGGCTGCACCCGCGGCATATGGAGGTTCCTAGGCTAGGGGTCAAACCGGAGCTGTAGCCGCCCGTCTACACCACAGCCACAGCAACGCAGGATCCGAGCCGTATCTGAGAACTACACCACAGCTTATGGCAACACCAGATCCTTAACCCACTGAGCGAGGCCAGGGATTGAACCTGTGTCCTTATGGATACTAGTCAGATTGGTTTCTGTTGAGCCATGACCGGGACTCCCCAGATTTTTTTTCTTTTTCGGCCTCACCTGTGGCATATGGACGTTCCGGGCCAGGGATCAACCCTGCACCATCACAGAGACAATGTCGGATCTTAACCGGCTGCACCACAGCGGGAACTCCCTCACATTTCTTATCCTGACTTACCCTGAAATGACTTGTGAAGACTTCCAGCTGGTCTTCTTTCATCACGTTCTGCGTGGGGACGCCTGAGTTAGCACTGAGCCCCGTCTTCTGCTCTCTGTGCTCAGTGTCCATCTTCCAAGCGTCCAGAGCCATGAAAACGAACTCCTCCCACCAAACACGGAGGAGGATCGCAGCCTGACCGCAGCCAGATGTTTGGCCGTCGAGGCTGCTGAACACATCACACTGAACATTCCTTTTGTTATATTTACGTAATTTGTGTGAGCAAGTCCTGACAGCGACCGCTGCAGCCTTGTGTCGAATAAGGAAACCAGGGAGCAGGGAAATTAAAGGGTTTTCCAAGGCAACAAGGCAAATTAGCAGCAGAGTTGATCTTCATCCTGGGTTTTTTGACTCTAAACACACTATTCTTTTGGGTACTCTGAGTGCTTCTGTATCTTTTGTTGGATTAAAGCCATATGATCAGGCCCTCAGCTTCAGTACCATGGTCATTGAAATTGCTTTATTTTGCCTAAGTGAATGACTGTGTGATCACAATAAGCCCGTCTTCCCATCCCATCTTTATAATTCTTTCCTTCTTTCTTTCCTTCTTTCTTTCTTTCTTTCTTTCTTTCTTTCTTCTTTCTTTCTTTCTTTCTTTCTTTTTCTTCCTTCCTTCCTTCCTTCCTTCCTTTTGTCTTTCTCTTTCTTTCTCTTTCTTTCCTTCCTTCTTCTCTTTCTCTCCCTTCCTTCCTCCCTTCCTTCTTTCCTTCCTTCTTTCTTTCCTTCTTTCTTTCTTCTTTCTTTCTTTCTTTCTTTTTCTTTCTCCCTTCCTTCCTTCCTTTCTTTCTTTCTTTTGTCTTTCTCTTTCTTTCCTTCCTTCTTCTCTTTCTCTCCCTTCCGTCCTCCCTTCCTTCTTTCCTTCCTTCTTTCTTTCCTATCTTCTTTCTCTCTTTCTTTCTTTCCTCACCCACAGAAAGTTTCTGAGCCAGGGACTGAACGGCACCACAGCAGTCACAAACCTGACCCTTAATGGCTATGTCACCAGGGAATGCCTCCATCCTTATAATTCTGTCGGTACCAAATCAGATCATGGAGCCAGAGGTCCCACTTCTTGGCTCCAAATACGAGTGGTTTTAAGAATTTCCCTTGTGGTGCAGTGGGTTAAGGATCCGGCATTGTCACTGCTGTGGCATCAGTTCTCTCCCTGGCCTGGAAACTTCCACGTGCTCTAGGCATTGCCTATAAATAAATAAATAAATAAATAAATAAATAAATAAATAAATATAGTGTCAGCTTCATTCTGGAAAGTGTAAGCCATCTGACCACAGAGGATGTTAGGGGATTGTAGCATTGGCTACAACCTATGTTGTTGTCTAAACAGACTTTAAATTCCTCCCTTTCTAGAGGAAAAGACAGTTATCTGACTTTCATTTTGTTCCTTCCAACTATAATTCTTGCAGGAAACTTGGCATTTGCGTATACGTCCAATCTGAACAGTATATATACCAACGAATCGTGGAACTTAAAGCAATAGTAATGACAGCAATAAACTCAGAACACGGTTTTGCTTACAGTTGCCCAGACTTTACGTTTCATCAGTATCGTGATTTGCTTGAGTCCGTTTAGTTGTCCAGCTTCCCATCTACTGAGATTGTGTCAAAAGTTCTGCGTTAAGTAAAATATATTCTAAACAAGAGAAGACATAATTTTTCTCTTACTCATCTTTGTAGCCATCTATGCGTCCAACAAACAGACTGTTATCAAATGAAGGAAGGAATCTACCTTTTGCCTGCCCTCTTTCCATCCCATTTTCTCTGACATTGATGGTAGGGAGGCCCAGACTTTTAAGAAACTTGTCTGAGTCCCAGAAGCTGGTAAGTAGTAGAGCCAGGACCGTATCATCAAAGCCCTATATCTTAACCATGATTTTATACTGTCTCTTAAGAAATCCTTTCTTTTCCAGGCTCTTTGGTGACTTGGATTTCTCTGTCAGCTTCTTTTTTTCCCCTTTATTCCTTTACTTTTCTTTTCCTTCCTCCTTCCTTTCTTCCCTCCGCCTTCCCTTCCCCTCCCTTCCTTCCCCCCCATCTTTCCTTCCTTTTTTTCATCATCCAGTGATTATTTTACAATCACTCTTTGGAGGTATTATATTGGATGCTAGAAATATCGAAATGACTAAGACGAAAATCGTGCCTTTGAGGATCATCCTGTCTTCTTCTATTTAATCTTTAATGATGTTCAGATCTGCCTAGTCTTAGAAAAATTCTCTGCCGACCTTGTTTTCCGGTTCTGTGTTTAGCGCATGTAAGTTTCTTTCAGTGGCTGAGTTTCCTGAACTGGTGACGCTTTAACTTGTTACTTCCCAGTCACCGCACTGCTGAGTCCCCTGCAAGCTGGTGCTGGTTTGCATCCTTGAGATACTTGTGAGGAGGCAGTATGGTTGAGCAACCGGACCTCAGGACGTAGAATCAAAAGAACTGAGCCTTAAAGTCATTTCCACGGGCCTGTATGATGCTGAGGTATAGTAACAGCACCTAGAATTTGAAGAATCCTAGACCCCTAATGTAGGACCTGTTTTAGGGTTGGGCAGTTGGAGGTCTGGGCCAAAATAACCATGAAACCAGCTTACAGAGAGCCTCCTGAAAAAAATCCCATGAAGTCTGAGCTCTTAAACAAAAATTAAAATGCATATGAAAAAGTTCAGTGCAACAAAAGACAGTCAGTATAAGCGTTACATGGGAGAATTAATGGAAATAAAAATAATGATAACAGCTAACATGGACTGAAGGCTGAATATGTGCTAGGCACTGCTGCAAATGGTTTACATGTGTCAACTCATTTAATGTCCATAAAAGCTATGTGGAGTATGCATTATAGTTATCATCATTATCAGACATTTACTCATGGGACAGGACGTGCGATAGGAGTGGCATTCACTCCATCCTGCCCTTGGACAAGGGGTCTAGGTGTGGAGTCAGGTGACCAGGAAGTGATCACGGGCCGGGGGAGGGAATCACCAGTGCGGTCAGAGTGGGAAGCACCAGGCGCTGTGGGTGCTCACAGCACAGCATCCCTTGGGCTTGCGGGCAAGTGAGATCTTTGGGAAGGAGTCGTGTGCAAGCTGAGACTTTAAAGATGGGCAAGAGTCAGTTGGGGAAAGGGGCACAGGTTGGCATGGAGGGAAGGAGAGGTGACCCAGGGAGGGGGAGGGGGCACCTGGAAGGACTGCCATGGGGTTTGTTAAGGCTGGAGTGCGATGGAGTGGGCGATGAGGCTGAGCAGAGCTAGAGTCGAAAGGGAACCACTCAGGATCTACAACCAGGAGAATAATCTGATCCATTAGTTCTGTCCCATGATGGAGCATTCTGACTGAGCATTCTGGGGAGAGTTAACTGGAAATTTGGTGAGGGAGCCAGTTTGGAAACAAGGCCATTGCTTGGTTCAGGCAAGAGATAAGGAGTGGCTAAGACCAGGGGTGGTGGCAGTGACAGAGAAAAGTTTGGAGATGTTTAAGAGAGAGAACTTGATGAATGTGAATGGTACCTGAATTTCTGGCTTGTGCACCTGAGTGGATGCTGGTGCTACTCAATGAGATAGCATTGGAATAGGAGGCAAGTGAAAACCATTCGTGAAAAAAAAATGTATTTTTGTCATATGTGATATCAAATATTGAAATGACAGATTGCATATAGTTTATCATAAATATAACAATCCTTGAATTCGATTGTGATTTACAATTAAAAATCTGGGGGGGATCTAAATATGTGTAAAAATCATAGAAAACTATATATACTTCCATGAAAACAGTAATCATTAATACGTGTATGGCCCTTATAGATTGCAAATTTTACATTAGATCATTTAATCCTCGCCGTAAATCTATGAGGTAAGTACTATATTATATCCCCATTTTCCAGTGAGAAGACTGAGGCACAGAAGGTCAAGTAATTTGCTTAAAGTCAACCAGTTGGTAAATGGCAGAGCTGGGATTTGAACCTAGGAAGTGGGGTCCAGATCCTTTATTATTATTATTATTATTATTATTATTATTATTATTATTATTTAATCTTCTGAGATGCTATATGTTGCTTGGAGAGTATGAAGTATGAAGAAATGATGAACACACTCAATTTAGAAAAGCGGTTACTTTTGGGCTAAGGGAAAAGAGGATTTGAGGAAGGAATACATATGGGGGCTTCAGCTGTACTGGTAACATTTTGTTTCTTAAACTGGGGGGTACCTAGATGATTGGCTTACTAGCTCTAACTTTGCATATATGTTAAATATTTCAGAGCCAACATTCATGTTTCATGTAAAATTTTTGTGCACTCTAAACCACCCTTCAGAGTGTTCGGCTAAAATTAAGTGAATCTGAGACTTATCAGAAGCACACATTAAAAATCCACTGTTAAATACTTATAGATCTTTGCTTAGTGATTTTCTGGGCTTATTGTCTCCCATTGAAAAGGCAAGTTGAAGACCTTGTGTCAACTAGGAATTCCAAACAATAGAGGATAGACTGTACTGGTTTAAAGCAAATAAGGTTTTGGTTTTTTTCATTTAAGAAGAAATTTTAGAATGTGGGAACTACTAGCATGGGCTTAGCAGTTTAAGGAAGTCAGGGTCGTGTCTTTTACAGCTTTTTCCCCCCTTTTTTTGGTCTTTTCCTCATGGTGCCAATATGGCTGCTGCATCTCTAGCTATGAGGTCCATGTCACCCAGGGCAAGGTTTAAAGGATATTCCTCCCAGCTGAGCCAGCTCCCTTTAAAGAAGTTTCCAGAAAACACCACTCAACATTTTCCACCTACAAGTCATGGACCATCCTATTGTAAGGGAAAATGAGAAACATGTCTTTTTGTTGTTGCTGTTTTGTTTTTAAGATGGAAAATTTACCTACCTGCCAAAATATAAGGGTTTTGTTATTGAGGAGGAAAAGAAAAGTAGACTTTGAATATTTATTAGCAGTCTCTGCCACAAACCTCGGTGACTCCTCTTCTCTCTTTTTTCCCCAGTGATGCAGAATAAAATGGCAAACTGAACCCCACTTTTGTTTCTTGCTAATTACTCTTATTAAACGGTCTTTTCACTCTGAGCGCAAGACAGCCCGTTTTAGAATGTCCAGACAAAGAAAAAAAAATGAAACCTGGAAAATTCTGAGTCACATAATATTTCCTAAATCACAGCACACACACAAAAAAAATAAATGACTTTTAAAAAATAATGGTACTGGGAAGATTTTGTGTCTTTCCCAGTTTGCTATAGTTTTGAGTTGGTAAAAGTCACTTTTAATCCTTAAAATACTAGAAGGCTTTCAATCAAGCCATCTTAAGTAAACTCATTCATGAGAGAGTTTATTTCTATTCTGTATTGTCTTTTTGTAAATACCACAGAACTTGAGTGTTTGCTTTTTCATTTGTTGGTTTATTTATTTATTCTAGGGTTCCATTCAACAGCCAGACAGCTGGGTTATAGAAATGCCAATTATGAATTCCCCACAGATCTGAGCACTGAATTTTCCACAAAACTGGCTTGATTTTTTTTTTAAAGTCAGGCAAGCTAACTAAATTTTAAGCAAACTTTAGACAAAGAACTCAATAATACATTTGCCATTGTTGTGGCAAAATCAGGAGGGAATTTTTGTGTCCATAAAAAATCATTTTTTTTTTTAATAAAAAGTCATAAGGTACAAGAGGCAATAGAAGTTTTATCTATCTGCTTAGGTGATATAACCAGTCTCAATTAAGCCTTGGAAACCACTTTACAGTTTACGAAGAACATTCATATGCATTATCTCTTGTTTTAACGTCATTACACAAGTCATTAGAAAGAGAGATAACAGGCAGGGTATTGAGTGGCTGTTTTAACCACATGGCAGTGTGTCTGGGAGTTATTTCTGCCCTTTCTCATGACTGTCCCACTCTCATCCTAGGCATAAGAATTTGGTAAAATTACCGATCATTTTAAATATCATCTAGACAGTGTGAGCTTCCTTGACAAGGGAGCCTGAGATTTTCCTTATGGTTAGTACACTTTTGGTCCTGTCCAAAACATCCATAAGACATTCGATCCATAGGACATGTGGTCCATAAAACATTTGGTCCTTGCCAAAAACTCCTTGATATTTGTAGGACCGTTGGTCCTGTCCAAAGCATCCGTAAGACATTTTGCCCATGCCCCAGGGCCCTTGATATTTGGTCATATTTGCTTCTGTCCAAAACATCCATAGAGCATTTGATCCATGCCAAAAGGTCCTTGATATTTGATCCTGTCCAAACTGTCTGTGAGCATATTTGGTCTGTGCCAAATGGTTTTGGACAAGACCAAATACCAAGGACCTTTTGTCGTGGGCCAAATGTCTTATGGACATTTGGACAGGACCACATTTCAAGGACCTTTTGGCATGGATCAAATGGTCTTATGGCTGTTCTGGATAGAACCACATGTCCTGCAAGGTCCTTTGCAAGCTCTTTCCAGAAAGGATTTACTTGAAAATGCTTATTTATTCATCCAAAAAAGTACTTACAGAGTGTTTACTAGGTGCTAACCATTGGACTGGGTGCTTTAAGTGCATATTCTCATTGTCAACCAACAACCAACTTAGTGTCTTTTGGCTGAATGACCCTATGAAGTAGAGACAGAGGCTAGCCGGGTGACAAGGACCTACCCCTGCTCTTTGCTGTCCTCCTCGTTGTCAAGAGTGACACCAAGTTTTGGGGCAGTAGACTTCCCTCTACTTCAATTCAGAATCACCTGTGTTGTGATCATTTCCTGTCCTGGACTGTGAGCTCTCAGAGGATATCACAAGGTGTGTTCTCTTTTGTGCCCCATGCAGGGCTAAGCGCCGAGCTTTATGCATAAGAGAAGCTGAAAGCACTTCCTTTTAGTTGAGAGTAAAACCCAAGGGTGTCTTCAAACCCCAGTCGATGGTGGTGGAGGTGACACCGACTGTGGATGGCTGGGGAGAAAGATTCAGAAAACGTCCTGAATGTTGTATAGAAAATTCAGAGATGAAAAACCACACGTGTGTAAGGGAGATGGCGTGTGTTTGTGTGGGCAATTGCTCCAATTTCGTTTGACATCAGATACTCTAAGCAAAGGGTAACTCAGAGATGAAGTTGCTCTTGCTGGGAATTGAGTTGAATGAAAAAATGATGATGATGTTTTATGACTATTGACTTTGTTCTGCTACGAAGGAGCAGAGTGCATATTTATGAATGATGGTATCTTGCATGAATGGCAAGGTGCCTAAGGTGATTACTGTAATTCTAAAATCACTGAAGGACAATCGGGAGCTACTTAATGACACCCCCCCAAAAAACCGTAAAATGGGAAAAATTAAATTTTAACAGCTAACCAATATTAAGTCAAAACAAATTAATCTCTTGCTTTAATTTGGTAATATTTTAACTCTATCAGATGTGAAAAGCCACAGATGTTGAGTTTCATTAATATGGAATTAGCCATGCAGTTGCATATTTTTTAAAATAGTTATTTTGTGTGTTTCAAATTAAAAATTTTAAAGAAATTAGTTTTGGGGCGCAATGTGCATTTCAGGCATGGTTTTCTTTGGTCTGATTATAAATAGGCCTATTTTCTTCTTATTAAGAGATATCTGTGTTCTCTTTTTGTTTGAGGAAGACCAACCAAATTGATTTTTTTATTTCATTATTTACTGAGGTTTGAAGGGTAGAGTGGGGATTCAGGGATGTGAACACCACTCACGTTTCAGGTGAATCCCGTCAAAGAGGAGATTCTGTGAGTTGGGACACTGAGGTGTTGCTCTGGGAGTGCTCTTGGCCCAGGTCTAGAATCACGAAATGGAGCCAGAAAAGGTGGAACCTTGAAAATGGGAGAAATGTCTTTGTCTGGCACTGTTATTTTACAAACAAGGAAGGAAACTTGGAGAAATCACATATCCTGCCTATACCACCCAATGTCTACGGAAGAGCCCAGAAGCAAATACTTTGCTGTGTCCCTATTGCTTTAAAAAGCCAGACCCACATCCTTAAGATGACCTACAAGGCTTTGCAATTCTGGCCCCAGTCAAGCATCCAGCCTCTGCTTAAACTGCTCTTCTCCTGTTGTCTGAAGTCCAGCCATTGGCCTTTATTTTTTCTTTCTTGTTTTAGGGCCGAACTTGTGGCATACGGAGGTTCCCAGGCTAGGAGTTGAATCAGAGCTGCAGCTGCCGGCCTACACCACAGGTCATGGCAACATTGCATCCTTAAACCACTGAGCAGGGCCAAGAATTGAACCCTTGTCTTCATGGATACTAGTTGGGTTCGTTACTGCTGAGCCCCAATGGGATCTCCAGTCGGCCTTATTTTAAATCTTTGACAACATGTTCCCTTCCACCACAGGGCCTTTGCACAAGCAGTGGTATCTCTTATTTATTTATTTTTTTCACTTCGCTGGATCTAATAGATCTTGGCCTCAGTGGTGCCTTCCCTGATGCCTGACTAGGTCAGGTCTTCCTGTTTTAGTCCTTAGTGGTAGGGTGGCTCTTTCTTCTCAGAGCATCAAACACTTTGCTCACATTCCATTGGCCAAAGTAAGTCACATGGCCAAGGCTGATGCCAACAGGAGTGGGAAGGCTGATGGCAATGGGTAGCTATAAATCATCCCCTTAAGTGAATGTGGGACAGGTAACACAGTGTACCCCAAGGGCCCAGCAAGGGCCAGGCTCAAGAGATACTCAATAAATGGTGGCAATGGAAATAAACATAAAACTGAAAGAAAGTGGTAAGAGGAAGAGAAGGAAGATAGTCTTTATACATAATGGTGTCATGGTTCAGTGGGATGAAGGATGTGCTAACAAACATAATGGGATGTGATAACTGCCCTAAATGGAATGAGTCCAGGAGTATGTTTAATAGAACTCAGGCTCTGGATGTTTGATAAAACTGGGTTCAAAGACATACTTGCCATTTCTTGGTCCATTGCTGACCAGCTGTGTACTTTTGAGCAAGTCCCATGATCTCTCTGAGCCTTGATTGATGTTTCTGTTCAGTGGGGATTTTGTTTTCTGTTTAAGGCTGCTGTGAAGGTTACATGGAATAGCGAATAGAAGACAACTTCAATAGAAGCTCAGTCAGTGATGGTTATCATTGCAGTGGTACCATGTATAAAATGCTTACAGAGGAGGGGATGCTGCAGGTGCCCAACCTGGATGGCCTTTACCCCTGTCCTCCAGATGCTGTGATGGTGGGTTGCTAATGGCTCCCAGCTGTCCCCTTTTTCCAGAGAACTGCCCTTGGCCAACAGATGCCCACCTGGCCTGGGGCAGCAGACAGCTCACAGATGGCAGAGTCAGGGATAACAAAAGGCAGCCCCCTTGCTTCCAGGGTGACCAAGTCTATGGGTGTGTTTATCTCCCAGAGCCCCCACCCCGCCCACGGGGCAGGCCAGGATAGACTTGACCCGAGGCAGCATCCTGTTAACTCCTGGTGAACTGCAGTGGCCGTGAGGCTGGTGGCATTGCCTGGACACAGACAATGGAAGGAAGCTGAGTGCCAGCCCACGGAGCCCGGCCTTTGTCTTGCACACCATGGAGAGCTTTACCAGATGTTCTTTGGCACACCTGGGTTTTGCCTCAGTACACTGTTTCCTCTTTTGGCAAAGCGCATTGCTTCTCATCTTCTGGGTATTCCAAGTCCAGGTCATGTTCCTAAGATGTGACAGAACCCACACTTGACACATGCCTCGCTGTCAAAGTGGCCCTTCTCGGATGATTCTCCGGAAGCAGTTGTGGTGGACACGGTGGTGAATTCATGATTCAAACCCACAGCCATCTGTGGTCACCTTGGGACTTGGTTCCCTGGGCTCCCTCCCAACCTGCCACTGGGCCTGACTCGCCATCCGGAAGCGGGGGTCCTTAACCTGGGGTGAGACTCTGCCGAGGCCAAGGCCACCACCGACAGCATGTCACTTCGTGATACCGCAGCCCTCTTTCATGCTCCGTGGACGCATTTTGGAAGTCTTTTATTTCCCGGGCACCAGTAATGTCTTTCCAGGGACTCTGGGCTCCAGATCCACCCTCTTTATCTTTCCACCGAGGCTTGGTTCAGCCTAAAGAAGCAAACCAGAGTTACACATCTGTCAGCCTAAAATTCATGGAGCTATTTGGAAGCAAAACCAAGAAAAACAAAACTGATTAGGGAAAGATCTGCTTTCAGAAAAACCTATTTCTGTCACAGGGGGATGGATAAATAAAATAATGCTTCAATAATTTATGCAGCCTGCACGCGCAAAAAAAAAAAAAAGCCATTGGAAATGTGAAATGAGGACGACATATAAAGAACAACTGAAGTTGATAGCTGCTTTAATCAGTTCGGTTGATAATTCTAAAATAAATTGGAAAAATCAGTCTTGCTCTCAGCGTTTGAATGATGATGGGATGGTGGTGGTGGGGGGGGTGTGTTCTTTCTCCTGGAAAATGCTTATTCTCTTGAGTCCCTCCAGAGACACACTTCTTAGCTACCATGAGTCCCATCCCTGGTCAGCTTTTTTCCCATCTTTGCTACTCCATACACTTGAGTGTTTAGCTCCCAGCCCTGCCCCACTGAGTTTAATTTTCAGAGAAGAACTACTCAGGACTCTGTGGATGAGGTCAGCTGGCTGTGGGGAGAGTGGCTTTGGCAATCTCTGTTTTTCAGATGGTCCCCAACTCCCAAGTCAGCACTGAGATGGTCCTGGAGCAACAGTGGAAAAGACATAGAATCATTTCAATTCTGTTTGGCAAGCGCTTGTTTAACAAGTCAATTGCCCGAGTGTTACTGGAGACTTTGGGAAAATAGAAAAATAAAAAGGTGGTAGATGTGATCTGAGGTCCCTTTAGTAAGAAGGAGGATCTCAAAAATGACTCTGTTGAACGTGCCTTAGTCTCCAAAACCAGCCTTGAGGTCGTCTTAATCTGGGTCCTCCTTTTCCAGTCTTCCGGTCACCCCCAATTCATCGCATACTCAGCCACTGGCTGAGCAAACATTCCTTCCAACCAAGCGAGAGAGTCCGTGGAAAGGCAGAAGCACAAAAAAACTGAAGGCCTGGGTGTCCATACACACACAACCACAAGGTCATCCAATTTGTCTGGACAAGCCAACATCAGAGATGCAGTTGGGAAGTGGCCTGGTGGGAACAGGAGTAAAAAGAGAATTAACTGAAGAGGCCAGAAGCAGGAAAAGGGAAATCCAAGGCACAGCCGGAGACAGCGGATCTGAAGTGGAAAACTGCCTCCTCCAACGCCCTGACCTCCCATCGTACTGGAGAGAAGCCAGAAGCCGAGATGGCGCCTGGAAACTCGGAACATGGAACTGAGGGTCTAGCACAGAGGAGTAGCTGTGTGACTTCCCTCCTGGCTCAAAGCACACATGTGGACCGTCCGTCCCCTTCACGGGGTTAGAACTTATTGGCCTCTTGCCATCTCTCTCCCTCCCCTCACTGTCACAGCCCGCGCCCCAGTACGGGAGATGTAGAAGGAAAGCCTGAAGGCATGACCTTTGCCTTTAGTGGAGCTTAACCTTGGCTGTGCTCGGATACCACGTGCTGCACAGTATCCCCCGCCAGCACTGATGAGCGTTTCCAGGTGGAGGGAGTAGGCCTGCCCTTTGACCTCATGGCTAACGCTTGGGTTCAGCCATGACCACCCCCATGTCTAGCATCAACAGATCAGGCGTGAACCCGACTGCCAGGGTTCTGTGCACCACTGAGTCTTCAGAGCCGGAGGAAGTGCTTGCCATTTAGGTACCCGGTTCTGTTGAATCAGAGAGTGAACGCGCATACTGAGCCGTTATTTCTCAGCAGAAACAGTCTCCATTTCTTCCAGAGTTTTCGGGAGTGATCTGGCCTCGAGACCTTTTTTCTCCCATTTGCCCTGAAGCACGATGTCCCAGGAGGGGCAGCCTCACAGCCTGCTGTGGCTATCTTGTCCCTCCCCGAGGACTCTGCCCTTGACCCTTGACCCACGTGGCGGTGGGAAGGGTGGATGATCTGACTGTGTTTTCTCCATCTCAGAAGGACCTTGTATGGGCATCTGCCTGGGGAACACCTTGGGTCTTGATGGAGTGTCTCCAACTCCGTCCCTTTCCCATCCCCGTAGGAACACCTGCTGGGCTGATCTGAGCTGCCTGTGGTCAGTCCCATTCTTCTTCCGTTATTTGCCATTTACTGACCCAAGTGGGTGCTTAGTAAATGTTTACTGACCCAAGTGGGTGCTTAGTAAATGAATGGGCACCTTTAGCTGATAAACCTTGGCACACTCAAGACGGGATCAGGAGCTCAGCGGCGAGGCGGGTCCCACCCCGAGCTCCGTGTTTCGGCTCTGTGACTGAGGATGGGGTTCTATCTCTCACTCTTTCCCCTCCTTCCATCTGTCTGTCTGTCTGTCTGTCTGTCTGTCTGTCTCTTGCTCTCCGCTGGAGTTCTGCTTCCTCTCGGAGAGCCCTCCCTCCCCCGGCCGCTTTGTCGACACTTGATCATTTACATCAAGTTGACATTCGCAGAGTTTACTCAGGGGTCTGTAATTGTATTCTTTCCCTGGTTCTGCATTACCAACCATGAAAATGGAATCTTATCATCCCTGACCGATTTTTAATGTACAAAATGATTTGGCTGAGGTTCAAAGGGAGGCACAATTGAAATCAGGTGAATGATACATGTAGTTTTCTCAGTTCCTCCGTGCTTAGATTTGATTTTTTTTTTTCTTTCCGGTATAGCATAGGAAAAGAAGTAGATTATTTTCGCAAGTTCCATAAGTGCATTTGCGTGCTGTGGAGGTACGGAGCTCTATACATCCGAAAGGGCGAATATGTATAGGCAGGCGTGCTCCCTTCTATTAGCCTTCTCACATTTCACATGTGTGCACCTATTTAGACATAAGCAAACAAATATAATTATACTGTTTGCAATTTTATTGATGGCAATCAAATTTGCAATGATCCTTAAAATGTATTCAAAACACCCAAAGGGCTGGAACAGTCCTGCAGCTAGTGCCCAGGATTAATGCTTGGAATATTCAAATGAAGCCCCGACACCCCTTTGTTCATTCAGAAAAGAACCCTTGGAGAGAAAGTGGGGATTCTGGCCTTGGCTACAATGATGCCGGTCTCAGATATACTGATATCCTGTTATCCTTTGGCTTTTGTCGTCCTGAAGGGAGTAGGCAAGGAGCTGGAATGTCTTGCCCCAAAGTGACGGTGATTTAGTAAGCCATGCGTTGAGAAGTCGCTAGGACTAGTGCCGTTTTGCTTATCTTCTGAGATGCTCTGGAACAGATAAACCAACAGACTTTGCTTCGAAGGGTGAAGGCATTGGCCCCCTTTCAAGTTCCTGGCCAGAGACTCTTGGGCAAGGAACCAAGGTCATGACTCCATGACCTCGGAGTCATGTTGTGCTTCGTTTAACCTCCTCTGCAAGCTTCTGAGTTGGGCTCGTTCCCATTTTTTTTCGAAGAGGAAACTGGGGGCTCAGAAAACTTCTGGAACTTTCCCAAAGGTCAGCCACGTGGTGGATGGTGGACTTAAGATTCAGATCGCTCTCAAGCTGGCTCCAAGGGTGACCTGTAAGTATAATACTGCATGAACCCCTGTTGAGCAAAAACCCATCTTCCGTCTTGGGCCTCCATGGCCGCGTTCACTGGGGGACGTCGCAGTCATGTCTGATGTGGGCGTGCGTCCTCAAGGAGCCGAACCAAATCTCTCAGGCTGTCCCGGCAGACAGGATGGGGGTGCAGGCAAAAGTTCCAATGATCAGACTCCTGTCATCACAAGGCGCTTTCTGCACTGTGCTCAGGACCTCTCTCGGTTTCTACCCTGTTGATCATTTTGTTGACAATTCAGATGAGGGCACAGAAAGTTTCTTATCAGATTTGCAGCTGGTAAAAAGCGAGGAGAAAGTGCTGATGTATTAGTTGCCAATTCTGGACTTGAAACCATCCGGTTGCTTAGTCTTGGGCCCAAATTATCCAGACAGATCCCACGCTTCGCAGAGCTTCTGGTTTCCTGAAGCACTTGCCTGAAGTTCGACATATCTCAGCCACATCCTGTAAACACAAACTTTTCACGAAGGAAAGCAACCACGGCCAATAATAGCCATTATTTCCTGAACCCCTTTTATGTACCGGGTATTTGCAAATGAACACACGCCTTTACTTCTCCCAATATTTTCTAGTGTTCAAAGAGAGCAAATTAATTACCTGTTTAAAGTCTAGGGAGGGAGTTCCCGTTGTGGCGCAGCGGAAACAAATCTGACTAGTATCCATGGGGATGCAGGTTCGATCCCTGGCCTCGCTCAGTGGGTCAAGGATCTGGCATTGCCGTGAGCTGTGGTGTAGGTTACAGACATGGCTCAGATCCCATGTTGCTGCGGCTGTGGTGTAGATCGGCAGCTAAAGCTCCGATTCGACCCCTGGCCTGGGAACTTCCATGTGCTGCAGGTGCGACCCTATAAAAGCAAAAAAAGTCTAGGGAGCTTGGGGCGGCCAAACCAGGATTGGAACCCAGGCATCTGGGTCCACATCTTATCTTCCTTTTGCTGTGACTCAAGCCTCCGTGAGTCCAGCCCCTTCCTCTGTGCTTGGGGGCTGAACTTGAGCAGAGGAGCTGGGAGAGCCGGGGAGGGAGGCGCCAGGAGACTGGGTCGGGGGAATTTGTAGCTGACTCAGAGATGCCCACCCGAGTGCTGGGCTGGTGAGCCTCTGCTTCTGCCTCTGCAGGACCCAAAGTGGGTCTACCGCAGCCGTGCTCGATCCCTGCTGTGACTGTCTGCAGGTGTGCCTACCTCCTCCCTCCCGACTTCCTGAGGCTGGGGACAGTGGGTGGGCATGTCGCCATCGCCAGAGAGCCCCTCCAGGGCTCGCATGTGTCTGTGGAGCTGAGCGCAACTCGGCCAGCCACAGCCATCCGACCCGTGCCTTAAGGATGTTCCTTGGTTCCTGGCCTCACTGTTTCTTAGGCCTTGAAATTTTGGGGCCCTGTTCGGTCATGGATGGGCTAGCAGGGCTTCTGTTTATGAAAAGTAAATCTTCCTCGTGTCCGAAGGGGTGACAGGGACTTGAGATGCAAAGATGATGGCCGGTCACTTGAAATGGAAAAGAGGCTGCCACCCCACCCCAGAATTTCCGCAGGCCTCGCCCCCACCGTCCATCCCGCGAGTGCTGGTGGCTGGCCAGGCTGGCTGGAGACAAGGCATCCTTGCTCCGCAGGCTGTGCCTGTGTTTCTAGGTCACACACGTAGACACACATGCACACATATGTGGCCAGGTATGGCTCTGCAACCAACAAGTCATGGGGCAATGCCACTGGCATAGAGGGAAACAAATTCCTCAGTGCCCATTGGTCACTGAAATCGCTTCTGATCAATCTCTCCAACTAGAAGGAAGAAAACATGTTATGATTTTCACCAATACAAGCATGAGAAGACAGCCTTTATGTGTATTTATACAAGATTATGCTGGTTACCATGGCGGGGGGTGGGTAACACACATGGAAGGGGTATAACACACACACAGCACTGGATAAAATAGATAATTAACAAGGACCTACTGTACGGCACAGGGAAATCTCCTCAATAGTCTGTAATAACATCTGTGGAAAGAAAGAACAGATATATTTATATGTATAACTTACTTTGCTGAGCACCCGAAACTAAGGCAACGTTGTAAGTCAACTACATGCCAATACAATTTAAAAAAAGATTAAGCTCTGTCAGGCTTCAGATGTACAGCTATGATTATGTAACTCCTCTACTCAAAAACCTTTAATGTCAAAAGTACAAATTCCCACATTTGCCCTGATTTTTTTGGCATTCAAGATCCTCTCTCATTTAAACCTGCTCAACTTGCCCCACTGTCTCCTACTGCATCTTATGTGCTCGACAGACTGGGCTCGCATCTCTCTCCTCCGTGCCGCTCCTACGCTTTCCAGACTCCGCCCAGGTGCCCGGGCTGTTTCCTCTGCTGGAAATGCATCGTTCACTTGAATTGGTTTCAATCCTGTCCCCCCTTCAAAGAGCAGCTCAAAGCCTCCCTCCTCCTGAAGCACACTTACTGATCTTCCTGATCAAATGTGAGTTGTTTTTCCTTTGATGTCGAAAAGCAACTTTTCTTTGTCTTCTCCTTGGCACGCGCTATTTTCTTTGTAGAGATCCCACTGGCTTTGGAGTCAGCCTCGCCTCTGATCCTGCCCCCATTTTTTTTTTTATTAGTCGTAGGAGGGCAGGCTGTTTAACCTCCCAGAGCTCTAATTTTCTAAACTTTCAGGTGAAAGAACAAAACATACATTACGAGGTTGACCAGATGACCCCTTGAGTACAAAGCAAGTGTCTAGCAAAGGGCCAAGCAGTCCATAGAGGTTATTTATTGTCCTATTATGTTATGTAATGGCACAGTAGGAATGGCAATAGGTGAGCTCTAAAACGGTGGTGGCTTAACACCGCAGAAGGCTGTTTCTGACTCAGATGAAGTCCTGGAGAGTGTGTGCTGGGCAGCCCTTCACACAGTGAGTCAGAGATTTGGGCTTCTTCCCTTCTGGGCTCCGTGTCCCCTTGGGGCTCAGCGTCATTTCACTCAGCCAAGGATGGGGAGAGAGTGCGTGGAGGACGCTTGGACTGCAGACCTTATACTGGTTTCTACCTGGAAGAGGAGAGGAAGGGAGCACTGCAGTACTTTTAGGTCTCTCACCCCAGTTCCAGTGACTTTTCTGCCCAGCACTCGGACGCCACGGGCTAGGACTGCGAAGCGCCTCCAGACACTCTATGGAGGGGTGACTGGCAACGGATGATCAACTCAGGGTCGGTTCTTTTGCAGATGCCACATGAAAGAAAGAGGTTTGCTTGCAAATCACACCCTTTCTACTTGTGGCATCTGGAAAGAGGGGAGGGACACTCAGTGGGTGGAACCCTAAAAAGGGGCAAGTTACACACAGATGATGAGTGATCGTGACCACAAGAAAGAGCCACCCTCAGCTGACTGAGTGAGGGACCCATTTACTCATGGGAAGATTCCTGGACGCTTCCTTTGTGCCAGGCACTGTCCGAGGTTCTTGGCTTATACTCAACACACAAAATACCTTCAAATCCTTCCCCTCGTGGGGTTTACGGTCCAGGGAGAGGGACAGACATAAACAGTAAAGGTATCAATTTAGTATGTTGTATGCTCAGAATTAACACGTGCTACGGAGAAAAATCAGAGCAGGGAGATGGCGGTGGCAAGGGTTGGGGCATGGGCAGTGCAAGCCTATAGCTGTTAATTCTCTTTCCTCTGCTACTTCTCCACCGCGGATGGGGGTTTCCTGTGCACTGAATTCTCCTAAGGATGCACTGAAGTCAGTCTCATTACCTCCATGTTCCAGCTGAGAAAACTGGGATTCAGAATGAACCGGGGACTTGTCCAGCCTGGCTCAGAGGGTAGGTTTGAACTTACTTGTCTGACTGCAAAGGTTTACACTTTGTGGTTGTAATGATGGGCACCTGTGAGCTCAGCTGGATGAGCGCAAGTAGGCAAGGTCCAAGGGCAAAAGGCTTTGTGGCTACAGAGTCACCTTTGCCCCAAACAGTCCCTGTAGAAGACCTTTCTCCATGCCAGAGGCTATGGACATGCACACGACCTGTTGAGTACTTTGTCTAAAGCTGATGGGGACGGCATGATCTTGCATCTCACGGTCACCGTGACGATGTGATTCCACACCCACTGCAAGGAGTGGAAGAGTGTGATGGCAAGAGAGTAGGGCTTTGCTGTTGTTAGACAAACCTGGTTTTGAATTCCTGCTCAGATCCCAGCTCCACTTCTCATCAGCTGTGTGGTGTGAGAAAAGTGGCTTAACCTCTCTGAGCCTCTATTTTCTCATCTGTATACTGGAGATACAATTTGAGGTCAAAAAGGATTGTTGTCGGTAATTGACTGAGATAATCTGATGATAATGGATGATAGAAATGATGGTGATAAACACAAGAGGTACAAAGTGTTAAGCCTCTGTTACATGTCATGCTTCAGGCTCTGCCTTTTCCCAGTTTTATCTCTGAAAGATGTTCCGTGTATGTAACTTGGCCCAGGGCTTGGCACATAGGAAAAGTTCAACAAATGATTGATTCATTCATTCATTCACTCATTCATTCATTTATTTACTCACTTTACTCATCTTTTTTGAGCGCTTACCCTGTGTGATTTTGTGCTAGATCCTGGCTTCCTAGAAGGTGCAGTCACGGAAGAGGAACAGTCATTAAACGAATGAATATGGAAGTAAAGACTGAATTACGATTGGGAAGTTCTGAGGATATAAAGGGGGTGAGAGCTGATTTTCAGCCAAGGGAACCCAGGCAGGCTTCTCGGAGGAGGTGCCTGATCTGATCCAAGAAGGAAGGGTGGAGCTTGGCATGGAGACC
Organism: Catagonus wagneri; assembly: GCA_004024745.2. Taxonomy (NCBI): domain Eukaryota; kingdom Metazoa; phylum Chordata; class Mammalia; order Artiodactyla; family Tayassuidae; genus Catagonus; species Catagonus wagneri. Next base: position 8,480,372 of record PVHT021183632.1, read on the forward strand.
CTGAAAAGGGTGCTCCAAGGAGAGGGAATCTGTGGAAGCAGAGCCAAGGGCATCTGTCACGCCCTTGGGGCTGAGAGCCACGGCAGGCAGAGGGTCGGAGCGCAGATCCGCCAGGCTGGGGCCGGTCTCACGTGTGGAGCGGAGAGCGGGCGTTGTTTTGTAAGCTAACTGATTGGTGTAACTCCGGGGAGCAGTAAAGGGGACGCTTTGTCCTCGCGTGGGAGCGGGCAGCTGTGGTTGACGCTGGGTGGGTCCCCGCACTTTGTGAGCCTTGGTTTCCCCCCCATGAAGACGGGGACGTGGAGCCCATCTCACTAGACTGTTGTGAGATTTGAATGAACCCGTGGACGTGAACCTGAAGCCCTGCGCAAGCGTGCAGCTGCTTATAAGGACTGAAGCCAGCCACCCCCGAGGTCCCTTCTGAAATCCCATGTTCCGAAGGAGAGGGTGGGGCGGGGACAGGTTACTAGTGATGCGAGTGTGGGTGGGGGAGCTTGACCCCGGGAGCAGATCAGGACACTGGGGTCATCAGTTGTTTTTGACACCATAAAGTAATTTGCAGAAAATGAGAGAAGGGATGTCTCAGTGTTTGGGGTGGTAGAGGGGGGAGGCTGAGAGCTTCAGTTAGCTTCATTTTGCTTCCTTTATCGACTGATATAACTTTTCTTCTCATCTTGTTGAGGCTGTTCCCTCCATCAAATCCCGGAAGAGAAATTCGGCCCTTGGGGGCTTAGCAGGGAGCAGGATGAGGCCCGGATGTGAAATTCCCAGAGCCTCTTTTCTCCAGAACATTTCTGCCTCCAGGAGGGTGTTCTTGGAGCTGCTCAGGAGAAGCAGGGCGAGGCTGGTGCCTAGTTCCTCTCTTGTTTGTCTGGAGAAACCCTAAACACATTTCTTTCAAAATCTCTGGGCAACACCAGGCCACCAATGTAATCATTATGGTTTTTTTGTTTTGTTTTGTTTTTTGTTTGTTTTGGTCTTTTTAGGGCTGCACACTTGGCACATGGAAGTTCCCAGGCTAGGGACTGAATTGGAGCTACAGCTGCCAGCCTTCACCACAGCCACAACAACACCAGATCTGAGCCACATCTGTGACCTGCACCACAGCTCACAGCATCACTGGATCCTTAACCCACTGAGCAAGACCAGGGATCGAACCCACATCCTCATGGATACTAGTCGGGTTCGTAACCCACTGAGCCACAACGGAAACTCCTATAATCATTCTCGATTGATGGAGTCTTGTGCGTGAGACCTCTTTCAAGTCCCCTTTGGATGGACAGTGGGAATATTGTTGACTTTTAAAACCTGTGTGTATTTTATTTATTTTTTGCATTGTGGCTTGTTCTTGCTTTCAGCGGACAGATGCCCTAACACCCCAAATACTGATGAGAAGGGACTGGGCAATGTTTTAAAAACCTCCGGCTTTATGGGCCCCCCTGAAAGCCCATGGATGGAGTCTGTTTGCTTCCAAATGCTTCCCACGAGCTCCCACCAATGACATCTAACCCTGGAACCATGTTTAATTGAAAATGGCAAATAAACATTGCCCAGCCAGAGCTCTCGTGCCCGGCGGCTATAGGACTCATTAAAAGGAAAAATGACCATCCTGCGACCGTCCACACAGGGCTTTCTGTGGTGGAATGTGGGACGTTGCGTTTAGAGTTGCATTAATTTTTTATCATTCCTTAGTAATTAACATTGTATTTCTGCTGATAAACCCCATCAATATGGTGATTTGATTAGCAAAACATAAAACTACTCATTAAACTCCAATTATGTT
>PVHT021183632.1:8483154-8506800 GCA_004024745.2 Catagonus wagneri
AAAAAAAAAAACCCAGCATCTTTCATTCAGCCCATATCTCCTCACTATGAATAACATCCTATTATTTGTGTTTGTCTATGTTCACAGTGGGCAGTGATTTGTCAGGCTTACGGTCACGTTCACGCCCCAGAGTAGCTCCCGGCACTTTAAAATATCCTGTTAAGTGCTGCATTTACAGTACTGCATTGTCAAGTGAATTGATGGCGTGAACTAATAAGGTAATTTCAGACAGTGAGACTGTGTGAAAGCGACTGTGGGTAGAGTGATCCCTTATGTGGGGTAAAATCTCTGGAAAATAGCAGTTGAGCCAAGATCTAATGATGGGAGAGAGACAGCCATGCAAAGAACTGGGGAGGGGTCATCCGGAGGCCCTGAAGCAGGAAGAGGACAGAAAGAAGCCAGGGGGCCAGGCCATGGGACCTTCCCCCCTCCAACTTGTGTCCGCCGTCCCGCCGAGGCAGCGCTTGACCCCAGTGGGCTGGAGGGTGCGGGCTCAGATCCACCAGCAGGGGGAGCTCTGGGACGGCCAGCGTCCAGCTCCTCTTCTCCGTGCCCTGGGCATCTGCCCGCCCATCAAAACCGGACTTCTCCTGTGTTGCCCCCGGTGCCTCTGGGCCCCTCGGCCAGTGATTCCTGGCTCCTGGCTGCAGGGAAATCAAAGCTTTCTCTATAAAAATACATTAACTTGTCTTTCTCTTTCTGACTTAGTATGAGAACCTCCAGGTCCATCCATGTTGCTGCAAATGGCATTATTTTGTTCTCTTTTATGGCTGAGTAGTATTCCATTGTGTAGCTATACTACGTCTTCGTAATCCATTCCTCTGTGGATGGACATTTAGGTTGTTTCCATGTCTTGGCTATGGTGAACTGTGCTGCTATGAACATAGGGGTGCGTGTATCTTTTTGAATGATAGTTTTGTCCAGATATATGCCCAGGAGTGGAATTGCTGTATCATATGGTAGTTCTATATTTAGTTTTCTGAGGTACCTCCATACTGTTTCCCATAGTGCTTGTACCAAGTTACAGTCCCACCAACAGTGAAGGAGGTTTCCCTTTTCTCCACACCCTCTGCAGCATTTGTTATCTATAGACTTGTTAATGGTGGCCATTCTGACCAGTGTGAGGCGGTACTTCATTTGCACTTCTCTAATAATTAGTGATGCTGAGCATCTTTTCATGAGCCTATTGGCTATGACATCACTTATATGTGGAATCTAAAATGTAGCACAAATGAACCTCTACAGAACAGAAACAGACTCACAGACATAGAGAAAAGACTTGGTTGCCAAGGGGGAAGGGGGAGGGAGTGGGATGGACGGGGAGTTTGGGGTTGGTACCAGCAAACTACTACATTTAGAATGGATAAGCAGTGAAGTCCTACTATACAGCACAGAGAACTATATCCAATCTCTTGGGATAGATCTTGATGGGAGAGAGTATTATAAAAGGGATATATATTTGTGTATTATATGTAAATACGTGTATGTATGACTGGGTCACTATGCTGTAATAGCAGAAATTGGGACAACACTCTAAGTCAACTATACTTTAATTTAAAAAAAATTGAGTTGACAAAATGACATTTTACAACATCAGTTCGGAACTGGAAGATGCAGATGGCAAATTCTCTTTTCTCCCCCTGCCAGCTGGGCTCCATCCCACGTTCTTCCAGCCACGACCCTCCCCCCCAGGAAGTACATGGCTGGGTCTCACCTTCCCAGACCATGGGGAACCCAGAGACAGCTCGTTATTCTCTGTCTGCTTGAAGTCTTCGGAAACTGGAGGTACCTTAGGGATCACTTAAGGCAAATCCGCGAATGAATGTCGTGGATCAAGAATGCTGGGGGGAGGGGAGGGATGGCTTGGGAGTCCGGGGTTAGTAGATGAAAACTCTTGCCTTTGGAGCGGACGGAATGGGAACCTCCTGGACAGCACAGCGAGCTCTGTATCTAATCACCTGTGATGGAACATGATGGAGGATAATGGGAGAAAAAGGATGTATTTATATATATGACTAGGTCACTTTGCTGTACAGCAGAAATTGACAGAACATTGCAAATCAATCATAATAAAAAATTAAAAAAAAAAAAAGCAATGCTAAGAGGCTGACTTCTAGAGCGGTTAGACCCTCCCTTGGAAAAGTCTGAACAGGAATTAAAGGCAAAGTCTCTTTCTCTTTTTTGTTTTTTTTGGTCACACTTGTGGCATATGGAAATTCCCAGGCTAGGGGTCTAATCTGAGCTCCAGCTGCCGGCCGACACCACAACCACGGCAACACCAGATCCAAGCCATGTCTGCGACCTACACCGCAGCTCACGGCAACGCCGGATCTCCGGCCCACTGAGCGAGGCCAGGGATCGAACCCACATCCTCATGGATACTAGTCGGATTCATTTCCTCTGAGCCACGATGGGAATTCCCAAGGGCGTGGTCTCTTACGGCTGCATTGCTGGCTTCTTTAGCCCTGAGAAGTCATATTTTCTCACTCACTTACTCATCATTTATCATCCATCCATCCACCCGCCATGCACCCATATCCTAGGTGCAATAGTGACAGTTGGTGTCAACAATCTCAGGGGCCCAGGTTTCTGAAAGATATATTTTGGGTGAGCTGAGAAAATCCTGCTTCCAGTCTGAACTCTTGCTTGGCTTGACGCACTCCTAAAACATGAGATCCTCAAAATAATGTGCCCACAAACGTCTGAAATAACAACATACCGTTATAACTCGTCCCCAGCTGATGCATGAGGAAGGAAAATTAGAACTCAGATGTGACCTGGAAGTCACGGGGATGCCATTTTCACCTGTCAGGTTGACCGAGTTATACAGTGTTGGTGAGGCTTGAAGGGCAAGAGTTCCTTACATCCGTTGCTGGTAGGGGCATAACTTGCCGCCGACGTTTCAAAGGATCCTTTTGGTAGATCCATCAGATTTTAAATGTACATGTTCCTTGACCCAGTTCTCTGTGGTTAGAAAATTGCCCTAAAGATGTAATCTCAGAACTCCAAGAAATAGCTGCAAAGTTATTCCTTGAGGCGTTGTCTATAAGGACATAACCCTTAAAACAAACTCAAAGACCATCAGTAGGGGACTAGTTAGATAAATTAAGCTATCTCCACTCAATACAAGAAAGATGCAGATGATAATATGGGAAGGCTCAATCCTTTTTGCAAATAAACAGAAAACCGCGGCAAAGTGGGAAACGTCCCAGCTACCAGGATCTGTGGAGGAACGGATGAACTGAGGACTCCGGTTTAGTCACGAGATGGAATCTTACGAAGAAAACGAAATAAATATCCTCCATCTACCTGCATCAACCCTGACGAATGGTTGTAAATGCATTGATTAAGAAAAGCAAATTTAGGAAGAGACATTCAGTATAATTCTATTCATGCAATATTAAATATGTGTACAAAAAATCCAGAGTATATTTTTTATGGCTATAAACCTATGTAGTTAAATTACAAAATCAGGCATGAAACTCTCACACACCAAGCTTCAGGATAGTGGCTACTTTGGCAGAGGGGGTCGGGATGGGACTTAGGGCTTTTACCTGCATCTCAGATGTATATTTTTCGTCTCCTCCCTCTTTTTCCTCTCTCCCTCCACCTCCCCCCTTCCTTCCTTCCTTCCTTCCTTCCTTCCTTCCTTCCTTCCTTCCTTCCTTCCTTCCTTCCTTCCTTCTTCCCTTCTTTCTTTCTTTCCTCCTCCTTTCCTTCCTGGATCTGAAGCAAATAAAATCAGGCAAACACATCTTAAATCCTGATGATACACACAGGGATGTTTGTTGTATTATTTCCTACATGTTTGAAAAACTTTGCGGAAAGCCAAATATATTATGTTTCCTTCTTGAGTAAGCATATGTTAGTATAGATACTGGTATCAGTGTAAAAATTTTGTTTTGCTGGTGAGATAAACATGGAACTGTTAGCAGAGTGTAGCTTTAGGAGAAGATGAAGAGTCAGGTTGGGGGAGGGATGGAGGAAAGATTTTTGCATTCATTTAATTCCTTTCTGTACTATTGGAGAATTTATAGGTGTGTGCACTCTATTTCTCATCCATCCATCCATCCATCCATCCATCCATCCATCCATCCATCGCTCTATCTGTATCTAATAGGAGTTATCTGATGTTGGGGATATAAGCCATTTTTGTTCTCTTTAAATGTCTCTAATCAGAAGCCTAGTCAATGTCAGTTAAACATCAATAGTCATGTAGGATTTCTTCAGTTAAACATCAATAGTCATGTAGGATTTCTGTTTTACTAGAAATTTAGAATTCTTCTCTGACAAGCTGGCACTCTGAGTTTTGGCAAAGCTTAGTCCTGAGGACAGAGGAGGTTTTGTTTGTAAGTTGCTCTGTGCTTTAATATGACCCACGCAGTCCCTCGTGTCAGGTGAGAAGACGGAGGCTGGGAGTGGTCACACACCGCTGATGTGATGCCTGGCCCTGGTAAGGCCAGAGGGTTGCAGGGAAAGCACCTCTGCATGACGAGGACACATGGAAAGGTCCTTCTCCGGGCCCATGCCTGCCCAGGAGATGGGCTGGAGGGACAGGGAGCAGGACTGAGCCCATTTTCTCCAGCCTCCAGGTGATGGCTCCAGGGACCATCTGTCTGCTGGTGGCAGGCTCTGTCTTGGCTCCAGCCTGCAGGAATGGGCGGCACCCCATGTGACTGTGTGTGTTCATGCATCCCTTGCAGGGGGAGCCCACGTGGAAAGACAGGGAGCAGATAGCTACAGCTGTTGTCACTTATGCTCCAGAGAACAATTCTGGGAATTAATGGCTTCTAATCCTGCAAATAAGGTAGATACAGCGTGGTGTTAGATTCCAAGCTGCCAAGCTCAAGTCACTGGTCTTATTTCATACATATGCTTAGAAGGATGCTCTCAGATCACTGGGCAGGGGGATGGGCCCCACCACCCTTGCCTCTGCCTGCAGCTCACGGCTTCGTGCCTTTTCAGCCCAGGGAACCAATGAGGTCAATAAAATCTTTGAAACAACTCCTTAGGAGACTGATGTCAAGGGATAATCAAACTTATGAGGCATCCTGATACCAATGGCTTTGGATTAGCTTTAAAAAAGAGAGCTACCAAGGGTGGGATACTTAACTGCAACGATCTCCCATTTGAATAATAGCCTTTAGTACCACAGTAAGAAGCATCGAAGTCCGTTAAATACAATGGGCTGATCCTTCCAAGGGTAGGGAAGCAAGCACGTCATTCTTTGGGGTTGGGGGTGTGGCTGAGCTCAAGCTTTTAACTTCTCCCCCAGCTCTTCGGAAGGGGAGGTGACACACGGGAGGGAGGGGGCTAGTCTGTCTGGCTTTTTGTTCAGGAGGTTCTGGGGTCAGCCTGGTGGGAGGAGACTGCTGGGTCAGACTGCATGGGTTGGAGGGGAAGACAGTGTCCTCCAGAGAGTGAGGTCAAGGTCAAGGCTGGGAATGCAGTCCTCCCGGCTGAGCGGGGAGGGAGGGGAGAGTAGAAATGAGTCAAGACAGGGACCTGAAGCCAGAAGCCAGGGCAGAGGAGGAGAAGGAGGAGGGTAGCGTGAAATGTGAACAGGAGGAGCTCAATGCCAAGGATGGGTCAGCTCTGCGCATGCCGTGCTGGGGCGCGAGGAGAGGGCTGGTGGGCAGCCGGGACCAGAGCTCACGGGGAAGCTGCAGCTCCTCTCTGGGTCACCGTCACCCTTCCTTACTCCTGGCCACCCTTCCTTACTCCTGGCCGTCCTTCCCAAACACGCATTAGCCCCCTCAGGTGCCTCCCTTAGGACTTGGAAGCACAGTCCAGTGATTCACCCGACATGCACCCAGCCCCAAGAAGGATACCTATCCCCTTTCAGTGGAGAGTCCCCCATACTCAGGGGCTGGGGCAGCGGTGGAGCGGGACCCAGGATGGTTTAGCAGAGGTGCTCAGGAGAGCGGCTAAGGACCTGCAGGATAGAGAAATCTTCGGGCCTGGACCCAAAATTGCATGTTCTGGGAATATCCCAGGCCAGCTGCTGAGCCCCGAGCTCTGCAGCGGCTTCCTGGGAGGAGAGCCGGCGCAGGCTGAAGGAATTCTTGGAGAGCACACTTCTGCTCTTTCCTGTGGAGGTGCGGTCACAGTGGGGGATCCGAGATGCTTTGCCCGTGACCCTGGGGTTGGCCTCGATTTGGTCACTGCATGAAGAGCTGAAGTCTTGAAAGAACAAGTTCAAGTCCACGAGGCTGATTTCCCATCTTTAGAGGAAAGTCTTAAGTGAAAAGTGTGTGCATGTGTGCACGGGTGCTTATGCGTGTGAGCGTGTGTGTGGGGGGGTGTAAATGGGAGGCAATGAATGATTACAGCGTCTGCTTGATTGTTCTGGTCCTCAAAGTGACATTTGTAAAAATGAGTGGACCTTACTGTTGGAACAGCTATGGGTTTATAAGCTAAGCAGGAAGGACGGAGCTCCCATGCGTCCCTCTGTCCCCACCTCTTGTAGGGACTTTTGATACAAACAGACCACGACGGGCCCACACGACTTCTAGCTTCTCACTGAGACGGGGTGGAAAGCCCCCCAGCCTGGGCGTATGCGCTGTGGATTCGCAGAACCGTTTCCGCCTGTGCTGGACAAGTGGGCCTTCACTTGAAATTCCTGCCCGCCCAGATGCTGGGGTGAGCCACGAACAGCCTCAGTCCTGGCCGCCACGCAGCTGAGTCAGTGGGAGCCGGGAGAGAACCCTCGTGGAGAAGGCAACGTCTGAGTGAGACAGAGTCAAGCGAAATCCAGGGGGCGGCGTCGGCTGGGCTCGATGAGGGTTCCGGTGTGTGGGACACGGTGGGCATCCGAGAAAACGAGACCTTACGCAGCCGGTGGATGGCGCTGTTCACCAAGGCGGGCACACCTAGTTCCTTCCCTTGGAGGGAAGGGCCTGCTTATACACTAGCACTGTGTCCTTAGGGCATGTCAGATGTGTGTGTGTGTGTGTCTCATGACCATGTGTATACACACCTAGTTCCTTCCTTTGCAGGGAAGGGCCTGCATTTCAGGTGCCTTTTCGGGCTGTGGGTGCCAGAGGCACTGGGCACCCGGGTTTGAGCTCAGCAGAGGGTCTTTATTCAGGTTTCGATTTGGAAGACGTCGTGGGATAAACGGCAGTGGCTGGCCCCCCGGAAGTGTGTGTTGAGTAGAATGAAAGGACAGAGCGGGTGAGGCTGGAGCCTGAGGGTGCCCGACCTGTAGGGGGAGAAAGATGATGGGAATTACTGCCTGCGCCTTGGCGTCTGCGGTGACAGGAGGGAAGTGAGGGCCATCCGAGAGCTCCCAGTCATTCCAGAAGGGCCCGTGGCGGGGGAAGGTGGGCTGAGGCAGCTGAGGCAGGGAGACCCTAGGTTCTGATCCAGCCAGGAAAGCACAATCCCGGCCTCGGCGGTGAGCAGCGATGGCCGGTAAAGTGCCCGGGGATGAAACCAGACAGAATACCCTTGGGGAACGCAGCTGCCGAGCACCAGCCCGAGCCTCTTGCCTTGTCCCCGGATGCGATTTGGGGGAAAGGAGCAGAGAGAGGAGGCCAGGAACAGGAAAGGCTGGGCAACTGGCCCAGGGAGGCCAAATTACACCTATAAGAACTTAGTCACGGTTGTGCAGTGTCCTCCCTGTGCAACCGAACAGGGTGGCTCAGAATTAAATAAATAAGTAAATGAATATGTGAATAACTAAGTGAATAAATAAATAAAGTCAATAAAATGCTGTTTATACACCTGAATGTGAGTCCTTTTGCAACACTTGCTAGTTTTTCGATCCGTGGACTGCCTCACCCACTGGCCCATAAGCTTTATCAAAACTGGGATCGCTTCCGCTGCTTCATTGAGAGAGCCAACCACACCACGGGCTGCGTGGGGGGCACCGCAGTGACTGCGGAATGAGTGAGCCTCTGCGGGAGGGAGCTAGCCAGGTTCTGCTCGCAGATTTCTTTCCTTTCTTGGGGAATTCCGTTCCACGCGAAGTGGTCCCTTCCTGTGGCACCTGCTCTAAACGCTACAGGCTCGGTCCCGCTCCTCTGTAGTCCTTCGCTGCTCTTGGCACAGCCGGCTCCCTCTTTCCTAGAAGAGCCCTCCGTTTGCACCAGATCGTACGATTCTCACCTCCGTGTCCCCAGAACCTGGCACGGTTACCGTCCCTACCCGGGCGCTCGGGAAACGTCTACGGAAGGAACCGGAGCGAGGAAGAGAGAGCTGGGGTTGGGGGGCAACAGCCCAAAGAGGCAGAGGCACTGTCTTTGCTTCCTGAAACCTACTAGGAGGCTTGAGAGCGTGTCGGGTCTCCAGATTCACTTTCTGGAAAACCAGAGGAGCCACGGGAATCTCCGGCACAGCCAGCATCTCATTTTCATCACGGCACATTTCCTCCTCCCAAACAGAGGGAGTTTCTATTCCAAGTCGTCGTCTCCCTTCTCCAAGACTGGGTGGGAAGCAGCAACTTGGGAATTGTGTCGGAGGAGGCTGTGCGTTGCCGAGCATCAGACTGGAAGCATCCTTTTCAGCTGCCTGCTGGCGGAACACGGCTGGGGCTTCCCCTGGCCTTTGTGCTGTGGAATCTGACGGCTGAGCTTGCTTTCTGGCCGAGCTCACGATGGCCGTCGCCGAGGCAGGCCCCTCCTGGGACCCGTGATGACACAGAGTGGAGGGACATCTTGGTGGGAGGCTGTTTCCTCTTTTGTCTACAAAATGTGGCCATGCCTCCACTCGCTGTGCCCAGACCTGAGACAATGCAGGTGGACCCCAGCGGCTTGAAATCTACACCGGCTCCTCACTCAGTTAACAATAGGAGTTTATGAGCTGGCCACTACCCGCCCCGCAATTGTCACTGCTTAAAATAACCACAAACCATTTGACATACCTCAAGTCTAAAGTGCTGTTGCTTATACACTAGCATTGTGTCCTTAGTGCATGCCAGATGTGTGTGTGTGTGTGTGTGTGTGTGTCTCGTGACCATGTGTATACACACCTAGTTCCTATTCTCTGTGTAAAGCTGGACCCAATCAGACACTTTTTTTTTTCTTTAATTTTCTGGCCATTTATTGTTCACAGTTCTCTTAGCAAAATATGGGTATATTCGCTGAAACTCTAAATTACCCAGGAAGGGTAGGTGTGAGGCCGGGATACGGTGGGAGTGGGCATTCCTTATGCGGGCAGGCTCTCCCTGGGTGACCACAGCTGTCTTTGGCGTGTGGCGTGCGGTGGGCTTTAAACAACAGCCTGCTGAATGAATGGATGCCAGTTAAGGACAAAATACACACTCAACATTCTATGCCTTCCACTGACCAGTCTCCGTTTGGAATATAGTCTTCTGGTTCGATGGGTGGAAGTCTGCATTCTGTTTTCCTTTTAATATTATATCATGGAACTTCTTTCCCAACCTTGCACTCCAGAAGTTTCCATGTAGAGCTTGCTAACACTGTAACTATTATTATTGGTGGCAGTATAATATTCTGTGAGGGGGAAGTGACATATTTGAGCGAGTATTTGTGAATTTGGGAGGATTTAGATTCTTTTCAATTCTCAGCGATATTCAGTGATTTGAAAATGAGCAGCCTAGAGCCTGTGGTTTTTTCCTTCAGGAGAACTTATCGTTTTGAAGGGTTATCATTTTCTCGGGGGTGGGATTAAGCCTTGCTACATTTTGCCGAACTCCCTTCCCCAGAGGGCATTTCCAGCTGACCTTGACCCCAGTCACCCCTGCCATGTCCTACAGGAATCGAGCTTCTTTAAATGATCTACCATTCGATCGTGATGTTGGTGATGCAACTCCGGAAATATGCTCAAAATTGTTGAATTGTAGACTTACAACAGGTGAATTTTACAGTAGGTAAATGCTACCTCGATCATAACATAAAAAAATGTTATGGGAGAGAAAGGCTGTCTTTCTTCCGTGCCTGCGCCTGCGGAAATACGTTAGCATCATCTCCACCGCTTAACTAGGCATTTGGTTGGAGCGTCCCTGCAGAGGGCGGGTGCCCAAGCGCAGCTGGCCCCCAGTGTCTGCTAAGTCTCTCTTGCTCAAAGCACCATGGGAGACGGTGATGGATGATGAGGTGTCTGGAAAGGGCACGGAGAAGACGCTTCGGATGCAAACAGATCAGAACCAAGGCAACACTCAAAAAAGTCACGAAGGTGTGTGTGTCCAAAGACACAATCGAAATAAAGGAAAACCCATGAAGTGCTACCCATTTCTGTAGGTGCCTAAAGAGGAGTGAGAGAGTAATATACTCACAAGAGCTAAAATCGTACGGCTGTCTTATTCAGGGCCAGGCCTATCAGCTACGGCTGGTGCTCCCCGCAATCCTGCAAAGCAAGAAGTTTTCTGTTCACTTTCCTGATGAAAACACAGGCTCAGAAAAGTGGGCTGTGTTGCCGAGGGTCCTTGAGCTGGTGTGTGGTTCTTCGGACTCCCCAGACCGTGAGTGTTTCACATCCTCAGTTGTCAGAGGCCCCAAGACTTCTAAGTTATCAATCTCCATGGCTTATTTACACCTCGTCGGAGGAACAAGGAGGAAGAGGGACTGTTTCTCAAAGCAGTCTGAAGAGACACCACCAAGGCTTTGTGCCTCGTGGTGGACGAGGCCACCTACGAACCACACTCTGCTTTGCAAAATGCCACAGTGAGCTTGATGCTGCGCTTATGGGCCTATGCTCACCTCTCTTCCCACTCCTGAGGTCCCCGAGGAGTCAGATGGGGCTGCACAGAGCTGGCAGACGTTGGCATCTGTCTGTGCCCCAGCCTTTTCCTCGAGTGCTGCCTTTAGCATCTTAAGGAGCCCGCAGATTCCTCCAGGAGCGGGGAGTGACTGAGATGTCTGCCACATCTGTCCCTCCCATCCTCCCCCTCCTTCGGAGCTGGCGTGGTAACTTCTGCACCACGGGTGTCCTGAGCCCCTGCCCTGGCAGCCCCTGGCCGTGGGCAGCGGTCTTAGAAGCCGGACTGAGTTCAAGCGGGACGGGATTTGCCCAGCCACCTGCCACCGGAGACGAGCTCGGGTAGGCTTCCGCCTTGTGTCAGGGTGGAGAAGCGAACACTGAAGTCAGACAGATCTGTTTCGGGTTTACCAGCACGGTAACCTTGAACAAGTACTGACCCTTCCTAAGCCTCAATGCCAACTGCTGTTGGGGAGATTCAAGGTGGTGCCAGCGAAGGGAAGAATGAAATGTCTTGGTATCTGGCCCCAAGGTGTGGCAATAAGCCAAGCATCAGTTTGAGGGAGCTGGGCAGAGAGTGTGAAACGAGCATAGGGTCAGAGACGAGGGTGCCAGACCAGGCCTCTCTCCCAGCCCTTTCCCGCAGAGCGGTAGCAGAAGCAATCTCTAAAAACTTCCGGAGACAGTAACAACAGTGAAATATTGTGATTTATAACAAAGCCCCATATTTGGTCATTCAGAAAAGCAGATGTATGTGAGAAATACATATTTGATCTTCATGCAGTTTCTGATTCGCAGCTCCTAAAACGCTTATAATTTCCTGGGCAATTAGGGCAATGAGATAGTGGGTCTTTTGGCCTCAATTCCTGAAAACTCTCTAGGGAAGGAAGGCGGCTTTTGGATCCACCTGAGAACCGTTCAGATGATCAGAGGGAGGGAATTTGGGTCCCCTCCCAAGCTCTGACCTCCAGGGTAGGGGAGAAGGGCTAGAAGTGGAGCCGGTCACCGATGGCCGACTGACAACTGACCATGACTACCAATAAAAGACTCTGTAGGAGTTCCCTTCGTGACTCAGTGATTAACAAATCCAACTAAGAACCATGAGGTTGCAGGTTCGATCCCTGACTTTGCTCAGTGGGTTAAGAATCCGGTGTTGCCGTGAGCTGTGGTGAAGTTTGCAGACACGGCTCGGATCCCGTGTTTCTGTGGCTGTGGCGAAGGCCGGCGGCTACAGCTCCTGTTAGACCCTGAGCCTGGGAACCTCCATATGCCGCGGGTGTGGCTCTACATAAAAGGCAAAAAGACAAAAAAAAAAAAAAAAACTCCGTAAAAGCCCAGCAGGACGGGTTCAGAGAGTTTCCGAGCAGGGGACCGCGTGAGACTGGGGACAGCGGTCGTGGAGGCTGCAGTCCTTTCCCGGTGCCTCAACCCCATGTGTCTCTTGCTCCTGCCGTGGGTTTGCGCCCTTCCACGTCCTGTGTAACTCATCAGTCATCTAGTGGGCAAGCGTGCTTTTCTCGAGCTCTGGGGGCCTTTCCTGCGAATTAACAGAAGAAGACAGAGGAGGAACTGTGCACGTCTGATTTCTAGGCGGTCGCTCAGAAGTGCAGGTGGAACCCGAGCCTTCAACTGGTGTCTGAAGTGGGGGGTGGCGTCGTGGGATTGAGCCCCACGCTTGTGGCATCTGATTCTGTCTCTGGGGAGATGGCGGCAGAATGGAGCTGAAGTCTCGGAGACATGCTGCTGGTGTCCAAGAACTGCTTGGTGGCGTGTGGCAGCCCCCTGCTCCCCCATGTTGCACTCAGGTCCAGGAGCCCTTTGCACAAGGAGCTAACGTGTACCGAGTACATCTACTGGAAGACAGGCTCCAAGTTCTTCACGCGGGTTAACACTATGAGGCACATATAACTCAGAATTCCGTTTTGTTCTGCATGAGAAAAGGATGTTCTGTGAAGCCCTCCCTGGGGAAGTTCACTTGAGCAGAAACCTGAATGAAGCCGAGGGTGGAAAGGGGGAAAGTGCTTTCTTGACAGAGTGGCTGTGCAAAGGCCCAGGGGTGGGAGCGCATGCTCAGAGGAGAAGCGATCTCAGAGGCGTCAGGTGGTTTGCTGGCGGGGGGGCTGAATAACGGCCCCCAAGACGTCATATCCTCATCTTTGGACCTCGAGGATGTTACTCAATATGGTAAAAGGCACAGCTAGACAGAGAAATGACCTTGGATGATCAGTTGTGCCCTAAATGTAAACAAAAGTGTCCTATAGCGAGAGACGGAGTGAGACTTTTTAAATTGAAGTATAGCTTGATGTATAATATTACATAAGCTATGAATATACAATATAGCAATTCAAAAATTTTAAAAGTGACACTCCATTTATGCTTATTAGTAAATGTTTGTGATATTCCCTATGTTGTAAATGTATCTTTGTTGCTTTTTTTTTTGGCTGCACCCACAGCATGCAAAAGTTCCTGGACCAAACCCAAACCACAGCAGTGAAAATGCTGAATCCCTAATTATTAGGCCACCAGAGAACTCCATGTGGTTTATTTTAAATCTAATAATTTGTACCTCTTAGTTCCCTACCCCTATGTCACCCCTCCCCTTTTCCTCTCTCCACTGGTACCACTAATTTTTGCTCTGTATCTGTGCCCTGGCGTCCTTTTTGTTATATTCATCAGTTTGTTTTATTTTTTTAGATTCCACATATAAGGGATATCATATGGTATTTGTCTCTTGTTTAACTGATTTCACTTAGCGTAATGCTCTCCAAGTCCATCCATGTTGCTGCAAATGGCAAACTTTAATTCTTTTTTATGACTGAGTACTATTCCATTACACACACACACACACACACACACACCCTCATGACATGCCAATATGCCAACCCACCACAGTGCATCTGAAGACTGGGGAGTAGCTCCCCATTAATTTTTTTTTTTTTTTTTTGTCTTTTTGGGGCTGTACCTGTGGCATATGGAAGTTCCCAGGCTAGGGGTCGAATTGGAGCTACAATTACCGGCCTACGCCACAGCCACAGCAACGCGGGATCAGAGCCGCATCTGTGACCTACACCACAGCTCACAGCAACGCTGGATCTCCGACCCACAAAGTGAGGTCGAGATGGAATCTGCATCCTCATGGATACTAGTTGGATTTGTTTCCACGACGCCACAATGGGAACTCCCAGTTCCCTGTTAACATGAGGGACCCACAGTGCAGTCAGGCAGTGCTACAGTTTAAAGTCTATGTTCACTGGGATGGACAAATATTTTTTAATCAACAAACAACTAATGAGTATTTATCTGTGCCCCAAACTCAGTGCCCACATTAGCCAGTGGCCGATGGCCCCGTTTCCAGGGGGAGTAGATTTTGTTTGCTTACCTTTTTTCCAGTTTGAGCATAAATATGTCTACAGCCCATTTTGATTCTCAGCTCAGGGTCCTATAACAGAGCCAGCTGTTTCTCACTACCGTGCCAAAGTGATTTCCCTAAATGGACAAAGGGACCCCCGAGTTTAAATTCTGTGCCTTCCCCTTGCTCCTGCAGGTCCCCCGTCGCCCTTTCTCCCCTGCTTAGGGTCCCGGGAGCCGAACTGCATGAACTTCACCGTGAACTTCATCGAAAGCATCCCTTGTCCTCTTGCCTTGATTGGTCTGGCGGGTGGGAGCCCCTGAGGCGGGCAGTGGGGGCATCATTTCCGTGACCCTCTGAAGGTCACGGCTTACAGGTGGTCTCTCTCCCGTTCTCTCTGCCTTGTGTTCTGGAACTGCACCCTCTCTCGCCCGTCAGGAATCACTTCTTATGTTCAAGTCCAGAGTCCCGCCGTGTATGAACTGGCTTCTCTGCCTGGACGTTTTAAGGAGTCTCTTGATCAAACTCTTTGCAAATGAATCAGTTTAAGGGGCCACCTGTTTCCCGCTGTGACCACGGCAATACCAAAACCTCCCAGGGGTTCAGCACAGGGCTCTAGTTCCTTTCCAAATCCCGCAAGCCTCACGGGGATTTAACCCCTGCCTGTCCCTCTAGCATCGTCCCTCATCATCCTGCCCCCATGACTGCATTCAGTCATTCATTCACCCTGCAAACGTTGAGTGAACCCCAGCTGTATCCCTGTCCTAAGGCGCTGTTCTAGGATCTAGGCTCTGACGGTGACAGAGCCAGGCAAGGTCTCCGCGTTGCATTCTGTGATCCCGAGTCCCAGCTCCGCCCCAGTCGCATCTCGATTTGCGGGTGCTCTGCTGTCTTGCCTCCCGCCCCGCCTGCTTTCCCACCTTAGGCTGGACACACTCTGAACGCTCCAGTGACAGCCCCCCTCCTCCGGTGGCTTCTCTTCCTCCAAGTCGCCTGGCTTTCCTGGGGAAGGGAGCCCCGCCCAGCCCCGAGCTGATGTCTGGGAACTCTCTAGCACGCTGACTGGTGTATGATTCTTTCGTCCCCAAACTGTGAGCTACTTATGGGCAAGAGGTACGTCTGGGTCTTCCGTGAGACCCCGTGCCTGCAGGGCCCGGCGCCTAACAAATGCTCCGTGGAGGTCTGTGGAATCGGTGAATGAAACAGTAATACTCTGAACGGATCAAGGCCTCTGCGTGGCATTTGCTGACCCTCACATCAGAGGCTTGAAGAGGCGGGGCCAGACCTCCGTCCTGGTTCTCAGGAGGGTCCACAGCCCTCGAGCGCAGGGGAATTATTCCATTTCACCTGCCCGGTAAGCAGCAGTTCAGAGCTTGGGTTCAGGCGCCTGGGAACAAACGCTAAGTGCCCGGCTCCAGCCTCCGAGCAGAAGCCTCCCGATACGCGCTGAGATAGGTTTGTAATTTAAGGAACTCAAAGTAAAGGTATTTGAAAATTTAAGATGTCAAGAGTAATCCTGGGAAACCTGATCCAAAAATGTGGGAATGAAAGTAATATACAACATTGTATGTCAGCTCTACTCTGATAAAATCGTTAAAAAAATATATAGGAATGGAGTTCCCACGTACTCAGCAGCGGGTTAAGGCCTCTGCATGGTCACTGCCGCCGCTCCAGTCACTGCCGTGGTGCGGGTTCCATCGCTGGCCCAGGAAGTCCCACAAGCTGCGGGCGAGGCCCCTCACGATAGGAACGGGTAGTGTATGGGCTTCCTAGGGCTGCTGGAACAAAATACCACAGTCCCAGGGGCTTAAACAAGAGAAGCATCTCATCTCAGAGTTCTGGAGGCCAGAACTGTGCGATCAAGGTGTCGGCAGGGCTGGGCTCCTTCCGAAGGCTGCAGGGAAGGCTGTGCTCCAGGCCGCCCTCCCGGCGGCTGGCCCTTGGCTTGGGCTGCTTCTCCTCCCATTTTCACACGGTGTGCCCTCTGGGTGCCTGTCTGTGTCCAAATTCTCCATACATAAGGCCCCCCTTCCTGCAGGATGACACATGCTAACAAATTACACCTGCAACCACCCTACTTCCAACGAGGTCGCTTCTGAGGTCCGGGGGGGGGGGTTAGGACTTCAACGTGTGACTTTGTGGGGACACAATTTTACTTGTAACATATAGTAATACGCCGTAATAGAAGAAGCTTCCTTTGCTTTCTTTGACCTTTGGCCCCTCGTAAGCAACCTCTGTATGAAACAATGGCTATTCGTGCCAGATCATTTTTTCAGGCTAATCCAGACCTTGATTCTATTAAACCCCCCCTACACACACACACACTCATCTGCTATGAGAAACAAAAATGAAGAAGAAAAGATACCTCCAAACAACTGCGGAGGGGGGGGGTGCGGAGAGAGAAATCCTTTAAGACACAAAGCCTCACTGTCAATGTTTTAATTTTTATTTTGTTTCTTGGTTGGCTGGCTTTTCTTTTGTGGCCAGGGAGCCAAGGGCAGGCTCTGCTCTGAGAGGACTCAGAGAAAAGGGGCTGGAGAGGGGGACCCAGCCTATGGAGAGTTCTAGACCCGCTGGCCCCCTTTCCACCCCGGCTCCTCCGATGCTCATTAGATTCTGCTAATTGTCATCCATGCCGAGCGGGATGCCTGCTGGCCTCTGGTCTCTGGGTGCAAAACCTTGATTGGGTCCTACGCCGCGGCCAGTGCTGGCTTCTCCTCCCAGGAGGGGAGCTTTGCCATTTTCAAGACGGTGAAGGTGTCTGTCCGCATCTGGTCCCGCCGTGGAGACGGCAGAGAGCTGGACCCTGACAGAAGAGCGGGGTGGAAATCCACGCCCGCCGCTGGTAGATCGCCTAGACGTTACTTTGGAGAAGCAAACAACGGGAGCAGAGCGGAGCCGTACATATGTTAAATTCACATCAGTAATAAAGATTAAGTAGAAGTTAATAGCATCCCCGTCATGCTTGTGGAGGTAATCTCCTTTCTGAAAATTCAAAATTAGATTTGGAGGATCGAAGCAAACAGGGGGTGAGACTTTGGCGTAATATTTTAATCAAATTGTCATGAATGAGTGGATACAATTAAGAATTCTGTCAGTCACAGTGCTGAGGCCCTTTTGTTAGTCAGTGGTGGGAGGGGTGGGCCAGGCCAGTGTGGGCAGAGATTAATCTTGACCTTTCTCAGACTCTTCACTTTTGACCCTCTGGCTGGACTTTCCCTGGCAGATAGATGGCCATTTTTTTAAAAAAGCTGTGTGTGTGCATGTGCGTGCGTGTGCGTGCGTGTGTGTGTGTGTGTGTGTGTGTGTATGCATGCACTTGTATTTGTGTGTGCTTGTGTGTGTATGCAAATGCATGCAATCTGTATGTGAGCATGGGGTGTGCACGTCTGTATGTGTGGGCTGTGCATGGGCACGCATGCACATGTGTGTGATACACGTGTATGTGTGTGTGTGTGTGTACACGTATGCATATGCCTAAGGACGTAGCACTCTGAGACAGCTCCGTGCTGATTCACACACGCGTGTGAACATGGTCCAAGGCCAGCCGCCAAGGTTAACGTGATGGTTGTGAGCGAATAAGTGAGGGATGGTGCGTGCGTTGCTGTCTTCGACTTTAACGCACTTCCGCGCAGTGAGTTTGACTCCTGAATCTGTTCCCCCCCACACTCTCTTCTCTTAGGCAGTTTGCCGTTTTCAAGACCTGCCTTGCTAGCCCCATGAATAATGCGGGAGACACTGGGTGAAATCTACCCTCTTCTTCTCTTTCTGCTTCTCTCCCATCCTCCTCCCCTCCCCCACATAACACTGATTTATCTTTAATTTTGATTCTTGGGTGGTGATGGGGGGGAGGGCGTGGGCAAAAAAATATCTTTCTTTTTCTCTCTGCACCAACAGTCTGCCGTGGAGGTGTATCTTATTTATCAGTGATTATAAATCAGTGAGGAGACGGCAGAAAAGCCAAGCCAACCAGCCTTCCTAAGCCTCTAGAGTTACTGACTTCAACATGTATGAATGCAATGTGTCAGGTGCAGAATTTATTGTTTTGAGCAGATTCAAGTAGATTTGAGGGTTTCTTTTTAATTTTTTTTTTTTTTAATTCCTCCAAGGCCGCTGTGGCTGCTCGGTCGCCCTTCTTCAAAGCCGTGTTTGGGAAACTGACAAGTGCCTTCGACCTAGGATGACAATAGGTAATCAGCATCCTGGTGCTTTCGTTCAGCTTTTGCTGTAGGAGAAAGAAAGTCGCTGTAACTTCGGCGACTCCCCTCCACTTGGGCGAGCGTTTGGAGGCCGAAGGACCTAATTATTTTTAACACCGCCTTTACCGCATCCGCCTGGGGAATTATTTCAAATCAACTGACAGACCTTTTGTGCTGGTGACATCACAGAAACGGGCTTTTTACCCCGAAAACAAGCCTTCTGTTAATTCAGCAGTAACACATCCCGCACGCAGAAATTGCATTAGCAACGTCTAACCCGAGTGTTGAACACATTCGGAAATAAACACTATTGCACTACAGGGGTTGAGAGGGAATATGCATCAAAATGCCTGGCATTTAATTTCTCCCCCCCTTCTTCGGGAATTTAGCCAGTGAAATATAGCTGCCAGGGTCCCAGGCCTGCGCGCACGCTCCTGCAATATGCTCTCGATCAATCAGATTTGCATAACTAAACTGTCTGCGAGCCCGCTCGGCTGCCCAGGTGCAAGGCCATTTGCATATAGAACAGTGAGGAGGTCCCAGGAGTCACTTCAGACCCGAGCGACTGCTGAGCCCGCAGTCCACACAGCCCAGGAAATGAAATTGGAATGACAAAAAAATGGGAGTGCTCGCCGGGAAGGGTGAAATATGCAGGCGTCTTGCAAAGGTTATGTAGAGATTACAAGGCAGCGGCTTCTGGATGCAGAAAGACGCGCCAGCGTCCGGGGGCTGCACCACGGGGGTGGGCAGTGGTGGGGCAGGGAGGCCCCCCGGGGGGGGTTCCCATCACCCCTCCCGGTGTCCCCTTGAACGTGTGGAGCTACTGGGGGACTGCCGCGTGCTTCCCTACCTGGAGGGACTTCCCAGCCCTGATCCCTCAGCCAGACAGTCTTTCCTAAGGGCTAGGGGGACTGGCTCTGGGTCCTGCACGGAGCAGGGGCTTTCAGGGATCTTGGGCACCACGACTTACCTGCTTTGTAAGTGCCAGGTCCTGGCTGAGACCTGCTGGTCATTTTCACCCATCTTTACTTACACCAGCCCCATAAGCACGGGGGGCGGGGTGGGGGCCCTTCCATCATCCACGTTTGCCCAGGGATCAGATCACGTGTTGGAGTTCCCCCTGCTGCTCAGCGGGTTGAGAACCAGACTAATATCCATGAAGATGCAGGTTCGAGCCCTGGACTCGCTCAGTGGGCTAAGGATGCAGGGTTTGCGCCAGTTGTGGTGTAGGTCACAGAGGCAGCTCAGCACTGTTGCTCTGGCTGTGGTGGAGGTCGGCAGCTGCGGCTCCGATTCAGTTCCTAGCCTGGGAATGTCCATAGGCCGCAGGTGTGGCCCTAAGACGACAACAAATTTTTTTAAAAACCACATGTGAAAATTCACACTGACAGGATGCTGTTGGAGCAGGGATCGAATCTCAGAAGTCCAGAGAGGTCAAGCCAGTTGCTCCAAGTCACCCAGCAGGTCAGAGATGGACCTTGGTACCCCAAGTCCTGAGTCCCACTTGGGGATGTGATCTGCTGGGTCAGGGGCCTGCAGACTTTTTCTTCAAAGACTCAGAGAGTAGAAACATGGCACTTGGCTGCAGGGCCTCATTAAGCTTCTGCCAGGCCTAGGCACTTCTGCCTTCTTGGATCTCCTCCTCCATAAGGAAACCTTAAAAATGACATTTTAGGAAGTTCCCGTCATGGCGCATCTGAAACAAATCCGACTACGAACCATGAGGTTGCAGGTTCAATCCCTGGCTTCACTTGGTGGGTTAAGGATCTGGCGCTGCCGTGAGCTACAGTGTAGGTCGCAGGGGCAGCTCTGATCTGGTGTTGCTGTGGCTGTGGTGTAGGCCGGCGGCTGTAGCTCTGATTAGACCCCTAGCCTGGGAACTTCCAAATGCTGCACCTGCGGCCCTAAAAGGGAAAAAAAAAATGATATTTTACAACTGTGTGGCTATCAAGATGAATACAGTCTGGGCTGGATTCATTATTTTTGTATTTAGGGTTTACTTTTGACTTGAAAATCGATTCAAATGGAGGCGTCCCCTGCTTGGCTGGCCACGTGTCACTTCTGCTGCCGTGGGAGGCCCCGCGGAGGTGCGTGGGTGCGTGCTGAGGCCAAAGAAACCTTAGGGATGGACGTGGAAAGAGACATTTTCTACCATTTTCAGGTGTTACAACGCCTTCTTTTGGTTTCTTTTTCATCCAGGTAAAGATCAGCCTCTGTTCTGTAACCGGGCAGGCCCTGTGGGGCTCCTGGCACTAAAGTCTTTCTGGCCCCCCCCCCTCCATTTCTTGTTCTGGGGAAACGGGCCTCACTCAGCCTCCAGGACCTTCCCGAGATCCCAGGGGCGAGTTCAGACAGTGGCAGACCCGAGAAGGAAGGGGACGCAGAGACGAGGGAGGAGGGTCAAAGACAACTGTGCGGCCAGGGCAGGGTCCTGGCTCCCTCTCAAGGGACACACGTAATAACACGGGCGTCTTGCACACCTGAGAGAAAAGTCAGATTCCTTAAGCTCCTTTTAGAAACGAATGCTTTAAAACTGGGCAGCTGAGAGTCCCCCCTTGTCCTTCTCCCCGACTTAATCGCACCCTAAACACCCATAAGCGAAAGATGAGGCACCCCGAACACAGCTGCCTGTGGGTTAGAGATTATTAGCACATGATGTTTTTCAGCAACTTTCCTAGTTTGTTCTAACCTCTGATCCATAGGCCCTTTTCGAAAGCACTGTTATTGTAGGTGATAACCCAGAAGCCCGCCATCATGATCAGGCCGAGATCTCCTGACTCCAGCTTTGATGACTCAGATCGCCCAAAGAAAGGAGAATGCATGCTTGCCCCAATCCTGATTCCTGTCTGAAAAATCTGTTTTTCTCCTTTTTTTTACCATAAAACTCCCCGCAATTCTCCCCAACATAAGGCACAGTCTTTAAGGCATTAACCTGCCGGGGCCCCCTTTGCCTGGCAAAGCAATAACAGCTGTCTTTTGTTCCTTCACCCAAACTCTGTCTCCGCATTTCCATTCAGTACCAGTGGACAGAAGCCGAGTTTTGGCAACAGTTCCAGGGCCCCAGGAAAGCAGTGCAGCCCCAACCCAGACAGGCAGGTTTTGTGGGCAGAAGCCCTATGTGATTGGATGGGGTAATAGGAGAAAAACCTCTCCAGAAATAACCACGTGGCTTTTCCCTCAGTGATTAGGGACTGCATGATTCGGAGGGAGTTGTTTCTTTGCCTGCCCAGTGTGACCGCAAGCTCTCACCTGCCCGGGTGACACCCGGATCCCTGCCTCTTGTAGAGAATTATAATGAAAGTTACGTCTTTGTCGTTCTCATTCAACGAATATGAATAAGCCAGTGCTTTAGGTAAAGGAAAGGACACTCGTATGTGTGTGTGTGTGTGTGTGTGTGTGTGTGTGTGTGTGGCAGGTCAGGTCAATGTCCCTCTTGGTTTGAATGTCACTTGTTGTCGAGTTGGCATCCTACGTGGTTCCCATGGCAACAGCTCTTTGTGCTGGGGAGGGCCACGTACCTGTAATCTCCATGAAAAGGTCAGCGGCAGTGTGTCCACTGGTTAGTGCTTTTGTCTCTCTTGATGGATTTGAATTTAACCTTGAAACCAGGTGCATAAAGGGCAAAGAGCACTGAATACAAACATGGTGGGTTCATCCCGGAGTCAGGGAGTGCTTGCTCGCAGGGGTGGGGGTGAGCATACCCTGGGTCTGTATCCTGGGTGTCCCAAGTGACACTCAGCCCTTTGCACCTGACCCCTAGATGCCTGCTGAGCACCGGGGCTGGGTGAGGACTGAAGGGGCCAAGAAGCCACTTCTGCCTCCGATCTGATTCCTACCTGGCTGCCTCCCACCCCTTGGGAGGGCGTTTCTTCTTGTTCTTTTATTTTGGGGACCCCGGCTTCCTTTGGTGATCAGAAGGCTGCTATCGGATCAGATGGCAGATACAGCCCATGGCACTGCACGCCAGTGTCCACGGAACCACGCATCCATCCAAGAGCTGTTTGCTGGGGGCCTGATGGGCAGATGCTGGATGAACCAGGTGCAGAATACGGAGCTGGTCCTTGTCCAGGTAGGATTTTCAGGCTGGTGACAGACAGAGATCAGTGTGAAATAAACACCCAACAGCTATATAACGGTCAGTCCTGGTAGTGCTAGTTCACTTCAACCTAAGACTTAGTAAGTGTCTCCCTGGCGGTGTGCAAGCTTCCGGGGACGTCGAGATAAACGAGGCCACGAGCCACAGAGAAGGGGAGGCGGTACAGCGAGAACCGTAATGGCCTCGGAGCAAAGGGAAGCACAGCCAGCTGCCTCACGGAGACCCCACTTCTCAGGATGTTTCTGGACAACGTTCTCTCTGACCCTGCAAGGGGACCAGAACACTCACCTCTAGATGAATGTCTGAATCAACTCGGACGGCTATAAAGGAATACCAGAGACTGGGAGGCGTGTAAACACCAGACATTGATTTCTCACAGTTCTGGAGGCTGGAAGTCCAAGATCAAGGCACTGGCAGATTGAGTGTCCACTTCCTTGGTCACGGAGGGCCCTGTTCTCCCTGTGTCCTCACCCGGGAAGGGAGCGCTCCATGGCCTCTTGGATAAGGGCGTTGACCCATTTGTGAGGCCTCCACCCTCCCAAAGACCCCACCAGCACACTGGGGAGGAGGGAGGGTTTTGACACATGACCTTGGGGGGGACCACAATCGTTCAGTCTGTTGTGAGAATGAAAGGGAAGCAGGCAGGAAAAGCTCTTGGGAGCACAACGCTGGCACAGAGGAAGCTCATGAGAGGTAGCAGCTATTGTCATCACAGAAGAGGTGAGGGCTGCGCCCATGGGGGGGCAGGCACCCTGGAAAGAAGATTGATTTGGCATCGGGGGATCTCGATGCAGCTGCTCCTCGCCAGCTCCTCTGCTTGGAGTGGCTTCCACATGCAAAGGGTTTGGCTTGGATTGCGGGCAACAGAGGTAACTGTGTCTTTTGGGTGGGGACCCAGATTCAGTGATGGGGTTATGGCTGTGGTCACAGCAGGTTTCTTTCCCCAGGGGCTTAAGACTGCCAGCAAATCCGCATGGCTTCCTTCAGTCAAATCTCATGCCCTTTCATGGGCTTCAGTTGACTAGACCCTGAAAAGGGAGAGTGGTCCCTTTTCACATCTGTGCTGTGAGGACCGAGCGAGGGAGGAAGATGCTGCTCACACCTGGATGGGGAGGTGCCTCAGACGCACACGGCGGAGAGGGTCCCGACGTTGGCCGCCCCCCCGACCGCCCCTGGGCGCTTGACTTGTTTCGACTTCTTGCTGGAATGATCCCGCAAAATCTTACCAGGGAGAGTCAAAGTCCCTTTCGCGGCAACGATGCAGTTTCAAAACATTTTCAGAAAATATGACTGTAATTTCTTACATTTTCTCATTGCTTCTTGGGTTCCTTTTTTTTTTT